>VUQI01018719.1:31675-45875 GCA_015106735.1 Paratilapia polleni | reverse complement strand
AAGAGGGAACCCCCCCCCCCCCCCCCCCACACACACACACACACAAAACACCTCTCTTTTACTCTGAACCCTCCTTTCCTAATAGAAATCAGTCACTAAGTTTCTCAGGAACAACCTCATTAGAGGAGAAAAGAAAACAAACAGACTTCCATCTGTCTAGTCAACTATTTTAATGAGCTTTTACTTGCATGCTTCAACAATTGCACGGTATGGCTCTATAGTTAATTTATTGCAACTTCATCCCCAGAGGCCAGTCTACTTACACATTCTTATGAAGAAAGATGTGTCAACTTCTCTGTGTTCAACATGATGTGCTGGTGTGAGGACATAGGTTATTGGTGTATTTGACAGAAGATGCATTTGAGAACCAACATGGCATCTTCCATCACAGGTAGTTCCTTTTCCTTTTCCAGCCAGTCCTGTCAGCCACTATGTGTAAACTGGAGTTGACCTTGACTAACAGGGATCACACTACTCCCATTACAGCATCCCTACAGCACATTTGCCCTTCAGGTCTACAGTGGGTATCAAGGCTTTGCTCCTGGCTTTATCTTAAGGCGAAACCTCCAGAACTGAAAAATGAAGCCAAAGCTAGTGGTAAAAACTGCAGTTCAAGTCTGAGTGACATTTTTTTTCCCTCTATAACACATCCACCTGGAAAATTGAGTTAGGGGTGTGGCCACGTTGATTGACAGGTATCCCGATACATGCAGCTGGAGCCGATTGGAGTCTGCTAGGCGTTATCCACTACTTCGAGTCATTAACCTGGAAAATATGTGAGTGCTTTTGGTGCCTTCTGGAGCATTTTTAATTGATTATATGACTAATATTGTGGTTTACAGAACATCCAAGAAGTTTGTGCTTCAGTTTTAGTGAGTGAAATTCTAGTATTTTGTTATTCTGTTACATATCAGCACTTATTAGCTGATATATGTGTCTGTGTGTTGAACCCATACAGTTTATGAATTCAGCTTGCTAACCAAGCTACACTATATAGACAAAAGTATTGAGCCACCATCACATTACACTTACGGGAGCTGCTCGGCCATGGAAACCCATGCCTTGAAGCTCCCAGTGCACATTTTTAGTGCTGATGTTAATGCCAGAGGAGATTTTTAACTCTGCAGTTACTGAATCAGCAGAGTATTGGCGACTTTTACGCAATACGCGCCTCAACACTCAGTGACCCCACTCTGTAACCTTACGTGGTCTTCCACTTCTTGGCTGAGTTGCTGTGGTTCCCAAATGCTTCCACTTTGCAAATACACCACTTACAGTTGATCTTGGAATATCTAGGAGGGAGAAAACTTCACAAACTGACGTGTTGCAGCGGTGGCATCCTATTACAGTACCACGCTCAAATTCAGTGAGCTCTTTAGAACGACCTGTTCTTTCACAAATGTTTGTAAAGGCAGACTGCACGGCTAGGTGCTTGATTTTATACACCTGTGGCAATGGGACAGAAAACACCTGAATTCAAAGATTAAGAGGTGTGGCCCAATGCTTTTATCCATATAGTGTAGCTACTGTTATCACTCCACCCTTTCATCCATATAAGGTAACTTCTGACTTCAAAAACCCAACATGGCGGTGGCCAAAACAATAACATTGAAGCTTCAAAATGCTGAGTCCAAAACCATTGGGTGATGCCATGGGGGTTACATCCATCGTTTATACTGTCTATGCTTTATTTCAGGCCTTACAATAATAAATCAGACATGCTGAACATTTTGGCCAAATACTTAAACAGATTAGTAACACACACATGCCTTTGCAATGTCTTGCTCGTCTCCCTGTGGTCAGATACTGACCTAACAGCTCTTTGTAGAGGGTACAGTAAAATAAATACACATTGGTTTACAAAGTAGAATTTTCTGAGTAGGGCGGTGTCACATCGGTGACGAGGAAAACTAACACTGCAAATGTCAGAGCGATTAGCTAGGTACGCTACCTAAACTTTTTACTTGTGTTCAGATTATGGGTTATTTGATTATGATTGTATTCTTACGATTGCAAGACTGAGAACTTATTTTGATAATGTAACAAGATCTATATTGTGTTGAGATGTAAAAATAGAAGACAAAGAAGAAACACAGAAAGAAAAGATAATTTCTTCCTGGATATCAAATAAAAAACACCAAAAACCATACCTGATTTAAAATTGGTCCAGCTCCCCTATCAAGGTCATCTGCCTGTGCGCTTGTGTGCAGAGTGCACACACAAGTGGTAAGAACATGTCTTTCACAGAGTAGTCTAAAACTAACAGGAGCACTGGAAACGAGAAGACAACTTTGAAGGCTTTATTTATTTATTTAATTTTAGAATAGATGATTGACTCTTCAGTGTTAATAGTGGACAATAATATAAAGGGACTAAGAATGACAGTGAATTTCTTTTGCCATCCTTGTCCTTCACCAAAGCCATTTTACCTCCACTTCTTCATCATCTCCAGTTATGCTACTATTATGCACTACCTGCCAGAACCGTTGTTAACAAAATCAAAATCCAAGCCAGTCAGGACTGCTGGCAGGCTGTAAGCAAAGGAAATAAACCCACAAATTCAAGTTCATTTAAAAATCAATCAGGTCTTCACCTCAGCAACTTCCTCACGACACTCCATCTTGCTCTCTCTCGCTTCACCACGCCACTGCCTCACCCCAAATGATTGGAGCCACTGAGCCATGCGAGTGTTAAAGTGAAATAGGTAGGTGAAAAATGCATGAAATAAGTAAACGTATGAAAAATTTTCAGGTGTTTATGTTTCAGCGAGCAAAGAAGATGGCACTGAGACACAAGGCACGGGTGTTATTTCCTTCTGTCGGTAGAAATGGCATGAAATGCAGTCTATTTCACAGGCTGCTGGGTGGAGTGGGGCCAAAACAGCACACACTCACTCTCAATTAAACACTTCACTTTGCAATAGAGCACAAGGTGATGAACCCACGCTCAATGTCACCATGCTGTGTAATGGTTCCAGCTATTAGGAGTTCATTCTGGGGGTGCTGCTTATGTCTGTTGATGATGGAATTCATTCTCAGCGTGCGTATGTGCGGCTACCGCTATGGCCGATATTCGTGTATGAGAACAATGTGTGTGCAATTGCATGTGCAAGCAAGTGCATATGCAAATGTGAGCTATCACAGATGCTCGGTTGTATTCTGCTGACTGTAATACATTGGACAAGCAAAATCTTCTTGCAAAGGTAAAATCTGCAGCTGAAGCAACCAGCAGAGTAGTATCAGAGTTTTATTACCAGTATTACACAGTTCTGAACTTTTATCTTGCACCGTATATGCTGATGTGTGCTGAACACTTTCAGTCGAACTGAATATGCTTTGAGCCTCACTCTGACTGGGCAACACTTTATCAGTCATTACACTGAATAAATACAGAGAAAACAGAAATTACTCATGCAGTCAACAACAAAAATGACACATAATTAGATTATTTTGAAACTAGAATGAGTAATCTTTACAATCCAAGTCATCCATGAAGCCTCAGGTCAAATTGGAATTTGAGGAGTTTCGTTCAGGTTTTAAAAGACACTACACTTTTCTTTTAAAAGACGCAGTTATGAGCTAATAATGACTTCATTCTGTGGATTAAAGATGTTCTCTCTCGTCTACCACGCATGGTCTTTCAGTGGTACATTGTCTGACTTGCTCACGGGTGCTCATTGTTTGTCCTGTATTATATTCCTTGCCTGAATCAAACAGTCCTGTGATGGCTCCAAGTGTGAATGAAAACATCTTGTCAGCAGTGAGCAGCCTCCTCCGATGGCACTGAAGTCATGGTTGAAGCCTTGCTATATTGATTAAGCACTGTAACAGCCCACTAGGCGAGTAGGGCCCCTACAGGGACCTGCCAGTCAGCATCATTCGTTTAGTCTGAGAAGTGGAGACATTCCATATCAGGCACACAGGAGGGAAATGAAGTGTGGAAGTGCACTGCTGACTCTCTTGTTTGGTAAAATATGAATTTTACTTTAAATGAAACCAGGGAATGAATGAAGGAATTCATTGGTTTGCAAATGACTTTCAGCACGTTTTTTGGGAATATATCCTTGCGCACACACATGCATATGCTAAAGGTAGACAGCACCACATGCAAAGATACATGCAAACAATCAGATTTTAATGTTCAAAGCCCCAAAAGAGAAACCTCAAACACTGAAATACAATCACTGAATCATATACCATATAATTATACATGCACACACACACGCACGCACTGTCATCCAGCCTCCATATAGCCTTCAATAAATGATGGGCTATGTTTCTCTGCTTAACTTTCATGCTATATATAGAACACTACTTTGTAAGTGACTATTATTTGTCAGGGAAATTGTCACATTGGCAGATACGGAGCTACACATCCATCAGGCCACATTAGGTACAGTACATCAGCCAGAGATCCCTTGACACTCTAAATGTTTTCTCTCCTGGGCTTAAGGTGTGTTTGATTCCTTCTCTCACAAACTGTACAACTACACAGAAAAAAACAGACCAGAGAGGGTAAAGGCATTATTTAAGTAAAGTTAGGCACCTCACGAATAGGAGTTTTAAATTAGTATTTAATACGTACCAGATTCAGGTCAGCTGCCCTCCTGACCTCTTAATAGAAACATGGCAAAATCACTATGTGAAATGAGACAGTGTAGCCTCAACTTATTCATATTCTGGTGCTACAAATTAAGAAATGGATGATTCATTCATTGGCTATGGATTTATAATTGTTGCTGGATCCAGTGCAGAACAAATTAATTTAACTGCAAAAGGAAACTTCTTTTAAGTAACAATAGCATGGTGGAAACAAGAACAGGTACAGCACAATTTGTGTTTAGCTTTGTTAGAATAGATTTTATATACAGAGATGCAATCACAACATTTTCACACATTTCTGTTGAAGATCATTCATATACATGCCATGAATACACAGTCCAAATCAAACTTATTTCCCATATATATGCACTGCAGCGTCAAGACAAAATTTAACCATTAACTATCAGTTCAGCACAGGTTCTTGCTGTCATCTTAGGGGGCGTGGGAGGGGAAATGCTGTCATGTCCTCTGTAAACTTCTGTCGAATCATGCCAGTCTTGAGTTTCTATAACCGTTGTGTGAAATATGCATTGAGTCTGGCCATGCTCTCTCTAAACCCGTAGCTGCATAAGAAAAAAAATAAAAACTCACACTCTGAAGTGTGCCTCCAGACTCTGCATATTACAGCTATTTTAGATATGCCTTCAGCCACGGTCAGGTGCACTCTTAAGGCATTTCCTCCACCTTCTTTTTCTATGGGGTATTATCGAACTCATATTTACTCTACAGCTCCTTGGAGACTAAAAAACATCTTCCCAAAACCTCAATTGCCTCAAGGATCTCAGACTGTGTTTTCTGTCTATGTATCAAGTCAGTAAGTCTGTGTGTGAGCCAAGGGGTTTCTGTGTGTATATACCAGACTCTCCTAAGTGCTAACGGCCCACGCTAAAGTGTCTCCTTGAAGAACAACAGAGTGGCACCGTTAACCTCCTTTTTTCTAAAATTCCATCTCTGTGTGATAACTCCCTCGCCATCTTCTTCTCTTTGCTTCCATCCTTTCTACCTCATTCATAATACATGCATAATACATGTAGTGCGCCCTCACTCACCAGTTGCAACCAAAGGGATGCAGATGTAAAATTCACTGCTGGTGACTCAGAGCGAATAGGTGTGCGGTTGTCCCTTCCTGTCTCTTCCCATGATGTGAATATTTCCTCTACATTACCAAAGGCGTTCCACACTGTAATGTATGCTTGCAAGCACACGAATGGATATGTGTGCAGTAAAACAAGTGCATGGCAAAATGGAAGTTGAGTCAGAGTAAGTTTTTATTAGTTTCACTGCAGAGCTTGGCATGCCTTTGAATGTATGTGGAAGTCAAAAAATACATTTTTTAGCACTAGGATGGCCTCTGGACCAAATTTACCAGTAACTCAAGCAGAATGAATGATTTCATGTTTATGCATCATGCAGGTATAGAGAGTGCCAAAGGCATTATGAATTTTCAAGGGCCAGACTGGTGTCCCAGAGCAAGTAATGCAGCTTCTGCATGTAAGAGGGCTTTCAAGTGCTGGAAAGTACCCTTTAAAGTAATTGTGTTAGCCATAAATTTCCATCATACACAGTGAGAATGAAGAAATTTATTCCTTGGCATATCGCTATTTGACAAATATTCATGTGGACATAAAAGCAAATCGGTTTGAGGAGAACAGCAGGCAAGAGAGCTGCTTCTGGTGCAGTAAATGGGTTAGGTGTCTTGCCCTGGGCAAAGGTGGACACTGGCAGTGACCCTCTGGGTACGCCTGACAAGCAGGCTGTCAGAGTGACTTTAACAATTTCTTTTTTAGGAATTTACCACAAAGAAAAAATTTCTTACATCATCTAATGAAGTGTTTCACACTGTTTAACTTTGAATTCTGCCATAACTGATCAAATCTGCTATTATTTTTATACTTAAAAATCAACTCTAATCAAGTCTAAACACTTTGTAACCATGTAATACTTTTCTACATGAGCAACGAAGGCAAGGCTTCCAATCTACTTTACAACATGTCTTCAGCTGACAGTTAAAGGAACATGACAAAACATTAAGGATAATATGTTTCTCTCAACAATCTGCAGAGTCTTCTCTTCATCCTGCCTGATGTGAAAATGAAGAAACATAAAAACACGGCAGCATTAATGTCAAAAATAATTGCCCACACTAACTTTCGTGTAGCCTCATCAGTCAAGACGCAGGGAATAATTAATTCCATCTGTCCGCTATCGAAAGTGGTTTACATATTTGATATGCGGGTTTCAGGAGTGGAGCTGAGGCCCAGGAGAGAGTCAGGCTCGACAAGCCCCAGCTCCACATGGTTGCATTTAATTAGGAGGGATGCTGGAGAGGATGTGGGGGTGGTGCTTATGTTAACTGATTTCCCTCTTTAATCAGTGTTAATCTCCAGTCATTTTCACAGCACAATGCCGACTCATTCATGAAGTCAAATTAATAAGTGAGGAATATAGTGCTGGCTGGCTTGGTCTGGTTTCGTATGATGTTGGAGTCCTATCTCTTCCTGACTCCCTTTTCTCAATTATTTTATCTGCACCTCTGGGGGGAGGAAAGTTCTGAGCAAGAAATGAGGAGAGAGAGAGAGAGAGTGTGAAAGCAAGAGAATTTGTTGCTTTCACTGGTACTGGATATTGCATCGTGGGAGTATAATTATATGTGTACCTGATGTCCTGTCTTGTCTCTTTCCTGGAGAGACTCTCATAGCAGGCTCTGTTGATGGGGTTTATCATCTTTTGAAATTGAACTTGAATTTTGTAACAGACAGTGCATTCATGAGGTAGAAAGGCAGAGATGAAGCGAAGATGGAAAGTAAAATTCTCTTTGAAATTAGGGTTTTGTTTTTTTGTTTTTTTAAGAATTAAGTCAAACTACTATCATTACAGCGAGCGATGGTTTGATTGCAATAATCTGAGTTGTGCCTTCCCTTTCAGTCCTGGAATTGAGTGGAGGCAGGAAAGGCTGCAGTTTCACAAATAAGACTGCAGTTGGTCTGGTTACCTCAAGATCCAGGTTTTGAGAAAAAAAAAAATCCCGCTGATGCATCCTACCTTTATAGCTGCAATAGAAGAATAGAGATGGTGCATAATAAAGTAAATAAAACTATTGCTGCTTAAGGTCAGGGAACCAACAAAGACTGTAGTGGAAGGTAAGGAAGGTAATGTGGGCAAGAGACTGAGAGGCTCTCAGCTGGAGCCAGATTTGCAGATTTGGATGTAGGAGGGAGAGACAAATGGCAGTGGAAATGTGTGGAAATCATGTGTGAAAGAGAGAGACAGAGAAAGTAGAGGTGGCCATCTGCAGAATTATTACAGGGAGCTCTGCCAGGTTAAATGAGGCAGAAGGTGGGGACATTTGGTGGCAGATCTTAGGTAACAGTGTGTGGGGGATGCGGTAAGCAAATGCATACCTCTACATGTGCAAACACACACACACACACACACACAAACTCATTCATGAGTACTACCTAATTTTCTGTGGACGGTGACCTTTCTCTGTGCTCTGAGCCATGAACCAGTATAAAAAAAATAACCGTTCTGATAAGGTATTAAAATATCTACTTTGAGCTGTGCTGTGTTCTTTCAGTCTTCCCTTATCGATGTACCTTACCAACACTGTGTTGCACATTATGTACCAGTTGCCATGTCTGTGTTGATGATACAGTCCTATAATGCCATGCTCACTTTCAATCCTCACAACTGAATGCTTTTTGCTTGCTTCTAAGAAGCTCTTTACTTAAGAAATCATTATGAAAGGAGGCCATATTTTTATTCCTTTGCTCTCCCGAAGTAGCTTTGCATGATTTATAATTTAAAAAATTGCCTATTTATCTTACACTGGACTTTGGTGCAGCCCCTCATTTCATCCATTGTGTGAAACAGTCCATTTTAGCTCTCATTTTAACTTTTATTTCTGTTTGGCAGCTTCTCTTAAAGTGAGGTTTTGGACACTTTACTCATACTTCCATTTCCCTCTTTTGTATTTTGAAGCATTTGGTTCATGTCTTCAGATTTATTCTACTTTGTGTGTGTGGCCTGGCTTTTAATTTGTAAACTCCTGACACTCGTTAAAGTGTGTTTTATGAGTGCAATGCGAGGTAGACATGTATATACCATTCATCTGTGGTTTTATTTTTGCTGCTATGAAAACGCAAGGAACATTTTCCCCTTAAAAATACTTCACAATGTAGGTTTGTGCTTTTGCCAGGCAGTTACCATAACTGCTGTTGTCTGCTACTCCTGCAGTCCTATGAACACCTATACCTATGAATTTTAGTGTCATTTTAGCAATACACTTATTAAATCAATAATGCGCATATTCCTCTTTGCAACTGACAAATCGCAATAGTCTTTTAGCCCTATATTCATTGATGCCTGATTACTTAAAATGTGTGATATCTGGTCACAAAACAGTCTTCAGATATGTTTTTAGTTCAAGGTACAATAAGAGATTAGAGTGCAATGTCCAGACCTTGAACCAAAGTCTAGCTTCTGAGCAGCTTCACATACAGTAACTCAGTGTTAATAACTTTAGATCACCAGGAACCATAAGTGTATATTTCTCCTTAGCCTCTTTCAGTGATGGTGCGTTGGGGTTGGAATGATCAAACACTGGTTACTATCTTTCCATCCATCTGCCTCTTTGGTCCAGAGCAAAGAGTTTGTCAAACAGTGGTGTAGAAACTGCATGACACATGACAGTGATATTTGTGATCAGTGGAGTATTAATTTGCTGATTAGCTTTCCATGAGGTTAATATTTGTGGTGTTCAGGGGATAAATTTTAATGTTTCACTGAATTCTCAACCTTTGCTCGGATGTGATATTATATAATCTGTGCAAGATCAGGGTATAATTAAAAAAAAAAATCTAATAAGCAGAATGTCATGACATGCTGTGTGCTCTTATAGGGAGGAAGTTACTAATTTACTATTGCCCAGTGAAAACTGGGGCAATACAGGGCATTCACTAGCTGCAGATGAGACAAAATAGAAAGAAAAAATGCAATAGGTTATTTAAAGTGAACCAAAATGAGTGTTCTGACCTTTATGTGTATCCAATATCTAAATATTCCAATATCTAAATGGAAAAAAAAGACATCTTTGTTCCTGTATGGGCTTTCATTTAGGATCACTCTTGGGACAAACACTGAATCTCTAAATCTCTAAATTATTACAAAATCATTAATAATGTTAAAGTATCTATCACTGTGCTCTGTAGCAATCAGTAAAAGCTGTAACTGGTGCCTATCACATCCAAAATAAGTAATGATTCAACAATGGAAATTAGGTATAGCTTGCAAAAAAAAAGTAACCTTGAGTTTTCCCTAAGTACGGAAGTAACTACTAATAGACAAAAGCTGAGGTTTTTTCCTTAAAACTAATCTGGATTTGCTGCCAAATTGAAATGACAGGACACAGCGTATGTGAGGGTGAATGAAACTGTTTGCTGTTGATCCAAAGAAGCCACAGAGAACAACACCACAGACTCTCTCTGATCTCACATGGCACACTCTGAATGAATGAATAAGCATGTAATGCAATATCCACACACAGCATGCGCCTGTGTGTGTGAGTCTGTGTATGTGTGTGTTTGCTGAAGGTCAGTTAGGATGCTTCCCCATCCTCACAAATCCCCTTGGCACTTCTCACCAATAAACACCATTACACACACACACACACAAACACACAGACACTTGCAGACCAGTACATATCTCTCTCTCCTTATTGCCAAGACTGTGTCTATGTTGACGCTGACAACACAACAGACCTTAATCCCTCTACCTGTGACTTTTTACAAACAGGATTAGTCCCAGTTTCCCCACTAAATTCCCCCTGAAATACCGGTAAATCCAGGGCTGCTGGCTGATCTACAGGCCATGGCCCTAACCTTCTGTTTCACGTCCCGAATACGCTGCTGCTCTTATCTAAATGAACAGCTCTGCTCTTGATGTGAAACGCCGCCTTCCCCACTCATGCTCTCTTCAGGATGCTGCCATGTGGACAGAAAAGCAGAGCTGAATACATGCATGATGAGGGAGCTCACACCACTCAGTGTCCAGAGAAACACGCTAAAGCAGTCCTTTACCACACGTACACAGAAACACACTGACATACTCGCAGACACTTACACACAAACTCATCTATAATGTAGCAATGGGTGCATACCACAGAATGACAACCAGTATACATCAGCTTGACTTTTTGAACATCAATAATATGGGAGAGAGGAACAGAGAGGGGAGGAACACCAACAATGATTTACTTATGAGGCTGAGCAAGTTATATATCTTAAGACTGTGAAGAAGCACATTTGCAATTTATGAGCAGAGTATTCAGCGTAGCCAGACATACAAATGTAACCAGGAGTTTGAGGGCTGTGTGTTATGCCACTGTGGGAGAGACAAATGTCTACAGCACTGCTGCTCTGGGCGACATCTTTTCTTATTGTCTTTTTTTTTAATGAATGTGATAAAATGAGTCAGTACTTATTTATTTATTTAAATACATATTTTGGGGTATATAATTACTCATGGGGATTGTTGGTGATAATGACACAAAACTAATGGCCCGTATACAACCACTCATCAAATCTATTTTGTGATTAGTCACTCATGCTAGGTAAGAAGTCATTAATGCTATCAAAATAAGAGAATGTTTACACACAGCTTTCTATACTACTATACTGCTATGATTCAGAGCAACAATGAAAGGGGAAACATGTTCCAATCTATATAAGGCTGCAGTAAACCAGTGCAAAAAGATCAATGTTGTTAAAGTGATGCAACAGAAGATCAGTATAGAATGATATAACCATCTTATTATTAAATAGCCATTATTAAATAGCAGATACAGAAATACAGGCAGTCTACAGCACACATGGGCAAAATATGGCCTGTGGACCTCAATCTAGCCCCCGATATCCAAAAGGAAAACTAAAAGAAAAACCCAAATCAATAAAAGCTGCAGTCCATGACAGTTTGGACAGTTAGAGCCAGATTTACTAAACGGGGCAAAATAGCTTGTGAGCGCAATCCCCAGATAGCGCTGATGGGTGTGGTTAGTTTTACGGGCGATTTACAGAAGTTGTGCTGTTTTCTAACACAGAGCAATACAGTCAGTTTATTTCAATATCAAACGCAAAAAATAAGGCATGCCTTTTTACTGCATTAAATATTGGCGCAATTAGCAGTAAATTGTGTGTTGCAAATGTTAGTAAATCAGTTTGCGTGTTCTCCTCCCTATATAACTCCCAGAAATACATATGCAACAGGGTCAGTCACAAAACTCTCTGAGTTCCCACCTCTTACACACAATCTTATCACTGTGCTCTCTTTATAAATACTGACAGTAGTTTTTTTTTTTTTTTTTAACGCCAAAACCCACCCGCAATGCGTTAGTAAATCTGGCCCTCAGAGTCTGTCAAACCTCGTCTACAGGCATAATAGCAGCTCTTTGGTGGTTTGAACTACATGCTAAGATTGGTGTGGCAACATTTACGCAGTGATGAAGCTAACATGCTAGTGGACACCAGGCGACTTTTCTTTATACTGAGTTAGCATGCTATATGTGCTAATCAACACTAAACAAAAAAGTACAGCTGAATTCGATATGAATGTGAAACTTGTACAGTATCTGGTTATAAACCAAAGTATTGGACACATTTAGATTTTACCCTGTTGATGGTTTTGACTGAAAGTGAAGGAATCCTTAATGTCATTACAATATACCTGAGAGGTGCATTAATAATTAATTCTGTTATATTCAGGTTTTATGCTGTCATATTTTTTTTTATCACTTTAAATTTTAAATTTGCAAATAATTTTATTAATTTTTTAATAACATTATTGTATTTACTTACTTTAAGTGTTGCAACATATATTTCTTGTATGTTGTGGCTGGCCTTAACCTGTGCAAAACGCGGTATACAAATAAAGTTTCATAAACTGATGCATGTCATGGTAATCCATCTAGTAATGTTGTTGAGATATTTCAGTGTCAACCAAAGTTGCAGTGACATTCACATTTGTTGCTGCAAATTTTGTCACATCCTCATAAAAGTTTTAAATAAGTGACCTCAAACGTAGTACACTACGACATGTCACTATGAATGTGGAAAGACTGCTCTTTCACATTGTTCACACAGTAACAATGTCTGTTATACAGTACGTCATCGATTCACTACTCCATCCAATTTTTTTTCTCCTTTCTCTCCATTGATTTTTTTGTCTTGTTTTTTCTACATTCCTAATCCTTATTTCTACTTTTTCCCCCCATCTCTGTTTCATCTTTTTAGTCCAACCAGTTTCATTGCAGGCCCACTAACGTTTCAGACCATTTGTAATTGTCACAGAACAAAGAGAAGACTCTATTCTGCTGCTTATTAGGGTCATGCATATTTCCTAACATTAAAAAGAAGCGACAGGACTTCTAACACAACCTGCCAGGCGAGAGAAATTACAGCAGCAGAGTGGTGAGAGACAGCTTCTAATCTTTTCCACTTTTCCCAAGTTTTGTACTCCGACTATTGGTTTTGGGAGATAAACACTTTCACTGCTTTTAAGAATCCCTTGGTCACATCTGAGAGTGAGTTGGGGGGACTATTTGGATGGATGCTGCATGACACTTCAAGCTTGTAGCTGTCCACTGGGTTTATTAGGTCTGCCCTTAGAAGAGAGATTTGAGAGGAGTGCAACTGAAGTGATAGTGTGTGACACACCAAGCAACAAACCCTTCAGTGGGCTTTTCTTAAAACTGTCCTCTGGTCTAAAGGAGACATCAGCAATATGAAGTGTACATAGTATGTGCACATGCATCTGTGTATATGTGTGTGGATGCGGGTGCTTTTCTGTCTTTGTGAGGGTGAAGAAGGCATGACAGCAGGCAGCACTGATTACACTGCCTTCAAGAGCTAAAATTGCTCCGTGATTCACAGGCTGTGACAGCAATCTCTTTTTCAAACTCAGAGACTTGTTTTCAGCACCATATGAATATTCAATGAGATCCAGGAGTGCACGCACTGATTATGCAAATACGAGTTCACAATTCAGTCCTTAGCTATATCTCCATGTCAATGATGCAAACTTTGATTTGCATTATGGATGATAACTAGTAAATGGTCCTGGAGGGCACATTTTCATTGTATAAAGGGAAAAAAAAAATGCATGCATGTTCCCTTACCTGTTGTGAGTGTCACATGGATTATTCGGGTGGATGACAGAAGTACACGATGTCCCCAGGAGACCACAGAAGAAAAAAAGGACAGATAAAGGCTTTGTTAGCCAGGATAATAATTTCATATGTGTGACAATTATATAGAAATACACACATCTTAGTCAGTGTATGTGTTGAACACAGTGACAGAGAAAGGTCAAATCAAATTGCATTGCACCTTTTTATGTAACCTTTAGCCCTATCATGACTCTATTCAGTTTGAGATGCCATTCAGAGCCATTCATATGTGGGATTTTTAAACTACCAGTATTAGTCTTAAAAATCCTATATCGGTCGGGCTCTAAATGATTAAGCAGAATAGGAAAAAAAAAAAAAGATTTTACCTAAGAAAGCCCTGCAAAAGTTGCAAAACTCACATCACAGTAGAAATAGTATG
>VUQI01018719.1:8752-31655 GCA_015106735.1 Paratilapia polleni | reverse complement strand
GGGGGCCCCGGGGCCCCCCCCCCCCCCCAAAAAAAAAAAATCATCACAGCCACCATCAGCAAAAGCACTCAACTCAGCAAAACAGCTATCAATATCAAGATGACTTTAAGACTATAATCATCATCAGTCCTCAAGACCTGACACCCATTGTAGCATAAAGAAAAAAAAAAGAAAAATTCTTTCAGCCAAGAGTAGAAAACTTAGTTCCGATTAAGCTGTGTACTTTAAAGCTGTATCCAAGGATTCTAAGGTTCTTTCTCCCTTTTCAATATTCAGAAAGGTTATGTATGAATAAAACTGCCTGTGTGGGTTGTATTTCTGTGAGGACACACAGCCACAGTGGCATTATATAATAAACTATTCACTGGGTTGTGTCAGTAGTGCATGTAAAGGTTAGGTTCCCTTGCTCGAAGGCACTTCCCCCCTGAACTACACACAGAGTTTCTTGAGAAGTTATTTCACACCTTTTGCTGTAAAGTCATTTTTAAGCTTATAGAGAAATTTTGCTAGGAAGAAAGTTGAAGCAATTCCCAATGCCTGAACTATATCTGACAAGCTACCTCATGATGAACAACCTGCCAGATGGAGACGGTTCCATTTCCTGTTCAGGTTGGATCCCAAATCCCTGTCTAGTCTGTTCTCTCAATGGGTGTAACCTTTCAACTTCCCCCACTTCTCATTGCAGGTCCCCCGTGGGGCCTTACAAAGGGATAGACGACGGTTATAAATGGCAGCACTGCTTCTCTGTTGCTGGTGGTGATTTCATGTTTCAGCGAGGAAAGGTCTGTGACAGATCTCTACCGTTCCAGGGACAGGCGTTGAGTTGTGGAGCAGGCCAAGCCTGCGCTGTGGAGGTAAAATGGCAGAGTATTGATTGGGAAGACAGAAGACTTAAAAGCCAGAGAAGGAGTGTCCTTGTGCAAGGTCACATAGCCCTTCGTTCAGCCATTATGACCAACTGCATGCCCACACATGCACTTTACATATGTTGACAAGTGCAAACATACAATGACTTGAAACACACACACACACACACACACACACACATCAGCTGCATTATGAGAAATTACTGGTGAGCAACCACCCTGGGCTTTTTCCAATAATAACATTCTCTTAACACTAGCCCAATAAAATGCCAAGATGAGATTCTGCATGGCGACATGTAATCTGTTTGGTTCCCCTGAGTTATACATATAATAGGAAAATGGCTTTGGGTTCACAGTTCAAATTGATTGCTGATTTGATCATAAAGCGCCTGAAGTTGTCTCTCACATATTAATTCATTCAGTGTTACTAATGGCATGGCTTTGCAAAATTGATGATGTGAATTCAGCCCGCAAAGGTAACAATAAAAGGTGACTATAATTAAAAGTAACACATCTTAATAAACAATTGGCCGGTCACGTGGGTTAAGCATACACTTCCCTCAATGCATGACTTCAGTGTCTGTGAGAGTACTTCAATAAGCTGACATGACCTAACGTAAGTTAACAGGCCGGTGTGTTTTAATAAGGCAAGTCTTGCTACAGGGCACCAAGCAAATAATGAACTAGTTGAAAATCAGTGCATGATAATATTATCCAGACAGACTATATAACAACAAAAGAATAATAAATGCATTGCGATGGGAAAGTCCCTTTCCTCATTCACTTCAGAAAACAGGGTCTCAGCACCATGAGTGAGCTGTGAAAAGGTTACTTCCTCTGACATATCGAATAGGGAAGGTTAATGAGCAGGCCAGAGAGAAGCTGTGACACACAGCTGGCATTTAATTAACTGTGCATTTATATTGAGAGATTATGGACATCTAGTAGTTTTCTTACAACCAAAGGTCCCCTGCTGTGATATATGCAGGCAGGTTTGATTGTGCATTTTAAAGGTAAAACTTTAACTGCCTATTAACTGCTGGAAAACGTCTGATATGTTTAATGGAGTCAGAGGGACTTGACTGTCTGGATATCAACGAAAAAACAACAACAAAAAAAACCCCTTCAGATTTTGTAAATGATACAGCTTTTTCTCTTCTGATTGTTTAGGGATTGTTTCTTTTAAATGTCCCTGGAGACAATGAAAATTTTAAAATCAGCTCAATCTTTCAAGAGTTGTACCTTTATTTTCAACTATGTCCAGATAGGAAGATTGATTCCACACCAAGTTCCAACTTTTTGTACTGCTTTGCTCCCAACAGTGTAGATTGCAATCATATTTTTCCAGTACTGAAATAACCGAAGCCACCTTTTCATCAGGAAAAAAAACCCCCAAACGAAACAAAACAAACAATAAAAAAAAACAACAACTGTGAACTCGTCCTTTCAACTTCAAAATTATAAAGCTAATATCGACCTTTTTTCTCACTGTACCTTCCAGAGTTGCAAAACGACTTAACAGAAGTTCTTGATTTCTTTCAGCACTGGCTATGAGATATATAAGCAAGGTGAGACCCAGGAGGGACCAAATGTCTTTCCATTTATAAGATCTGCTTCTGCTGGTTATGTCTTCTTGCGTACCAACCTGCTAACCTTCATCTCAGTATCATAGCATTTCAATTTGGTCCCGGGGATTGAAAAGGCTTTTTCATCTGCTGGCAGTCTCACAGATGGTTGTCTCACAAAAAAACGCCACCTTTTTCTGTACAAAATGAATGGAGGTTTAGGCAGAAATGAGTTCAGAATGAGACAATGTTGGAGAGAAGCTCCTGTAGTTTGAGGTTCAGAGGCCATTAAGCTGTTACACACTGGGGTTTCAGAAATGCACTTTCAGCAAAATAATGCCAGCGGCTGAGCAGAAAAAAAAGAAAAGACATTTAAATCAGATTTTTTTTTTTTATAAAGAAGAATTTAAAATATTTTTTTCAGGATGGCTGTAGTTTGCATTCAAAACCAAAATGCAACATGTCACTTAAATGACACACAATTCTTCTGCAATATCTGACCTGCAGAATTTCATCAGGAACTGTCCAACCTCTTTGTTTGTGCCTTTGAACACCATGTTTGATTTCTATCAGAGAATTTCCCTCTTGGGTGGGAGTCGGGTGACAATTGGTGTTTGTATTCCGTCTACAGTATGTATGTTTGATTTTGTCATTGATTGTTTGTGGCATTTTGTTCAACAGTCCGAAGGGGACGACAAATGTTCAAATTGCACATTTCATTCAACGTGGAACGATGACGCAGAGTGATCCGCAGCCGACACCAGCACAAAAGCACACAAACACACACTATCCCAATCAATCTGTCTGACAACCTCTGCTAGGCATTATTGGAGAGAAAAAAAAAAAAGGAAGAGAAAAATCAATAGGCCAGTGGCCACCCTGGAATAGCTGCTGCTATACCGTCACATGCCATTTCCACATGTGCACTGCTTTTCTTAAACATGAAAGTGGGAAGAAAGAGAAGGGAATACAAAGGAGGCTGGGAAGATAGGAAAAGGCCAGAAGCACTTGTTACTACAAAGTCACAACAAATGCCTTATGTAATTTGTGGTTCATTCACACATTTGAATTGCTGGAAATATGACTCA
This sequence comes from Paratilapia polleni, assembly GCA_015106735.1. Classification (NCBI taxonomy): domain Eukaryota; kingdom Metazoa; phylum Chordata; class Actinopteri; order Cichliformes; family Cichlidae; genus Paratilapia; species Paratilapia polleni. Next base: position 28,136 of record VUQI01018719.1, on the reverse strand, counting down.
AAAATAGAAATGAGCCTTCCTCCACTCAGCAGAGCCTCAGTGAAAGTGAATGGGAGGTGTGAAGTGAGCGATTACCGTATGTGGTCCCCTTAAGGCCAAACGCCTACTTGTAGATGTTTTGTCTGAAGCCATGTCCTATTAGTTGAATGTATTTTCTGCACTGGTGCCAGAGTAGTGGGCACAGGAAGAGCATTTTAGGGACAGGGCAGCCCAATTTAAGATGCAATGTGATTCCACATACAAAATGCTTCAAAATGATTTAAATAGCTATAAATAGCTTTGCTTTTTTCCATTTGGTCAGATAACAGACTACACTAACTACACTAATATCCTTACCCTACGGGAGTGAAAAGAAATAACAAAAATGAGTAATAGAAGTTGGACTGGGGACTTGATTTTTACAACACCACCTTTATCACCAGGTAATATATCTATTTATTTCTTTTTAATTCAGTGTCAACATGTCTATTGACACTCTACAATATCTATGTCTGACAAAAAAGGCAATATTAAAATTGAATGAAGGTGGTTATTGCAAATTCACATATAGTTAGGGTTATGCAACTAGCCTTAACCAAAACCTAAGATTTTCTTATTTATAGACAGTATATAGATGAATCAGCCACAACATTAAAACCACTTCACTTATCTGGTGAAGTTATAAACATAGTAGAAAATGATGTAAGTAACTGACATTTGTTTTGTTATATAAATCTATTGCACCTGCTTTGGTTAGTAAGGTAAAATATGTCAAGTAAAGGTGGGTGTACAGCAACTCATTTTCATGTAATTATTTGTACCTCTTTCCAGTAGCAGGGCACTTTATATCTGTTGTTTTAGTGAGAGAAGATCCTGTAACTTACTACAGTTTGGGGGAAATTGTAAAGTTTAATCATTTTTTTTATTATTATTATGAAAATAATATTTTGCTTTGAAGAAAAGTATTTGCTTGTATATGCTGTCAGGTAGAGTTCTTAGAAAGAAAATCAAAATCAGCAAAAATGGGTATCAGCAGGTCACGCTTTGGAAAATCGGAACTCAAAATCGGTCAAAAAAATTGCGATGCATCTCTAATGTTTAATCCAATGATTTATACATTAGACCAACAGTAACCTATTCATTACGGATCATACAATTAGTTGTATTGAATAAGTTAATATTCTATCTAACTCTATTTTTTGGCTCTCTGGTTTACATGAACATAACCCTAATGCAGAAACAGAATCATATAATACCAGTCAAAAGTTTGGACACATCTGGTACTTTATATTAAAAAAAGTAATTAAAAAGTAACAAAAAGTAACAAAATGAAAGACAAAAATATGAAGGATAACAGCCCGTTGGTTTTTGAAGCAGACTTGCAGTTTGGAGCGCTTAAAATGACTCCCAGTAACAGAGAGACCAGGAACAGGGTATGGGTGAAAAGCCTGGATGAGCATGACAAGAAGCTGCATCTCAAAGGTCATGACTGGACCAGTTGATTGGTTCTCCAAAGTGCACCCCTTTTCCTACTTATCTCCTCCTCAACATGTCTCACAGAGACCCTCTTGATCCTCTCCACACTGACCTTCTCAAACCAAGATTAGGAGATAGGGAGAACAGAAGAAACCAACTGTAAGCGTACAAACATAGAAAAGAAAAGAAGACAGGTGTTTCAGTTGGCCAAAATACACACAAATGCACGCAATACATCACAATAATTGATTGTTAAACTGTGTGACAGTAAGCAGAGAACAATCTGTACAAGACTCAACATGGTTACCACTGCTGGGTCTCCACACGGGGAATCTGGAAGGATTATATTTGTGTGTGTGTGTGTGTGTGTGTGTGTGTGTGTTTTTGTGTGTTTGTTTCCCCTGGGACTGAAGAGGAGGGTGGGTGAGTGAGGAGGAAGAAAGTGAGAAGAAGTTCATGGATGCATGCAGTGTTATCTCACTTCCCACACTAGAGGGAAAATGAGTGGAGAGGTTGAAGATGGGGAATGAGGGATAGAGAGACATCAGGGATTCATAGATCAAGTCCACGGGGGTCTGCAGGACCTCAGAGACTGGGAGATGTAAGAGGAGGAAATGAGAGGCAAGAAGGAGAGCATGAAGGCATGTCTGTTCGAACCAGCTTATCAGCGAGCTTTCCCTAGGAGAGGCGGGGAAGTAGGAGGACAAGGGTGGGAGAGAAAGAGTAGAGGAAGATAGATAGAGAGAAAGAAACATTGAGAATGAGTTAAAAAGCAGAAGGAGGCAACAAGGCTGTGTGGTGCAAAAATGTAAAGAGGTGTGTAAGAGAGAAATAAAAATGACAGTAAATGCACAATAAGAGCATGCTAGCAATATGAGATAATTGCTTGTAAAGGAGGACTATAACAGAGAAGAACTGAAAAAAAAAGGCAAACAGAAATGTGGCAGAAAAGTTGGGAGCTGGATTCAACCAGCATGAAAGAATGAATAAAAAGAAGGCAATACGTGAGGGCGTGATGAGCAGTGATTAAAGGGATGAATGGAAGCAGGGAGAAGCAGCAAAAGGCCAACTGAAAGAGGCTTTACCAGCAGCAAGGGGCATCAGCCTCTCTGACACTCCCTTCTTTGCCCTCACCTCTGTTTAATAAAACATCGCCCTGCAGTGATCAATACACACCTACACACTGAGACACAATGCACACATATAGGTATGTGCAGGTTCATGCCCACTTTGCATTCTGTGCCATCACTGGACTGAAAGCCTACAGAGAAATGTGAGAAAATGTGTCATCTACCCATCCATTCAGCCACGCTTATACTCATCACTCCTCCCTCCCAGCCCTTTGTCTTTCATTATAAAAAAAAAACCCCATGAATCTTTCAGTTTAGAATTACATGTGCTGAGGTATCACACACAAACACCAATTATTCTCACTGAAATGCTCACACATAGGGGATTTAGAGTGTTTCATTGGCCAATTTACAAGCCCTAACTGCAGTATGACTTATCCTATCCTCCCACACATATGGAGGTCAGATGGAAAGCAGATTGTAATTTTAGCTGTACAAACATTTCTAGAAGGCAGAGCTTTTCTTTTCTTTGAAATCAAGATTTATTTCAATGGAGGGATCCTTGAACAACAAATTTTATTTTTCACCACTTTTTGTTTTGTTGGCTATGTAATGAAAGAGTGTTGCCAGACTTGAGATATCATAAGAAGATTGCAATTACAGCAGAAAACAACTTAAAAAAATCTAATTAACCAAGCATGAATGACTTCATAGTCGCATTAAGAGCTGATTAAATTAGCAGGAATACTAATACAAGGATTTAACAGTTTTAACTGAAATAGGGACAACCCATCCCCAATTTGGGATTGTCAAAAGGGTGCTTGACAATATAATTAACATTAGCTATGATGTGAACTCTGTTTCCAGTAGGGTTTACAGTAAATCCGATACGAACATGAAACCCAATTAAATATGCAGAGAGGTCTGAAAAGAGGAAGCACACATTAGGAAACACTACAGTACCAATCCTAATGGAAGACATGCAAACAATTCTCATACAGTAACTGTCAGCAGCCATTCATACAAACATCAAAAAAGATCACTGACTCATGATAAAGCAAACATTGAAAACCAACTTTAAAAAGCAACTGCAGCCTACATTACTTGATTTTCTCATTGTCACCAATTCTATTCCATTTTTCCAACAAGAATTAGCCGTGTCTGCTTGGAATTTAATATGTGGTTCAACTCAAAAGGTGACGAAATAGACACGACTTGAACGTCTGCTGCATGTTTTGCCATCCCCACCGGCTAACTTTAGCAGCTGACAAAACTGCTGGTCGCACTTGCATTAGGGAGAGTGTAACCTACTAGTTTCCCTAGTAACCATCGGTCTCTAGGGAAAAGTATGTATTCTGCAAACTGGTTGGTGAGTGCTGGAGGTTGCTGGCAGCTGCTAACGTGAAATTGGTCACAAAGAGGTATGCAGTGCTGCACCGAAAACCTCCTTGCGCTGCAAGGAGATTGCTGGGGTTGCCAGTAGTTTGCATGGAAGACACTCTCAAACTACTCGCCAAGCAGTAGAGAAACTGCAAAAGGTGTGACACAAACCAGAAAGAGAAAATGTTCACCTTCAAACACAGCTTGCACCTTTTGAAATGTGTTGGTTGCAGCTTTATGGTACAAGATTTCATCCTGAGAGTTGATTTGTATTGGTCAAGTCAAATTTTCCCTTGTGCTTGAATAGATTCACACCCCAAGTCATTTACAAAATCCTCTGCAGAGATAACCCCAATTACTGCCTCTAAATACACACACACACACACACACATGGATACAGTATAATGTGTGATGTACTCAGGAATTGAGAGCTGAGAGCTTGCAAAATGATAAGAATGAGAAGATAAAGACTGAGAGGGACAGAAAGGCAGTCAGACAGGAAGCCAGGAGTTCCATTTGAATTAAAGTGAGGTCAAAGGTCAGAGTACAGGGAAAAGCTGATGATGGCACCAGAGGCCTGAACTCAAGCACGACCTCTGTCCACTACTCTGCCCTCTCTCCTCTTCTTTGGGTCTGTGTGTGAGTGTGTGCAAAGTTTACTTTACACTTCCCATTCCCCCTCCCTCTCTCTCTCTCTCCTTCTGGCATCTTCTTTAATATGATATCATGCCTTGTATTCAAACTATCCTCTCCTCTTTCTACCTCTCACTCTGCAACTACCCTCACTATTCAAGAGACAAATCGATTGTTCAAGTTGTTTAAGTGTAAGATGTGCACCTGCTTTGTGATCAACAGACATGCACTCCAAACCAGAGAGAGTGTATTCATGTATTCTGGCCCCCAGTTCTGTATTTTTCAAAGTTCAGTTGTGGTAAAAATCATATTCAATCCAGTTAGACAGCAAAGCAGAGGTTCCTCTGGTACAAAGAGAGTGTTATTTTTAACGCTAAAGGAGAAACCAACACCAAGATTCCTGCTTTCAGGATCGGACCTTCAGTCTAAAGGTTAAACTGTCTGTTTGCTAAAGCATGATGGTACTTCTGGTAATGGCTACAGGTATTTCAGTGTAGTACAAAGGTTGCTGTAAGGTGGGTCTGACTGAATGCTTTGACTGACCAGAGATTATACATGGTGTCTGTGCATGTGAATGTGTGCTTGTGCTCATTTCTTCTCTGTCTACCTGATTTTCTCAGACCTGGGGAAAAGCAGCTCACATGCCCATACATAATCCTGTGTGAGATGAAAGCTATGATTATATTTGCATTTCCATTCTACCAAAACACATAAATTGCAGAAGTGACTATAGTGCCATCCACCTACTAATGGAGTCTAACAACTATAAAAAACAAAACAAAATAGTGGGTGGAGATCATGATTTATGTCTAATTTGGGAGCTTTGTATTTTGTTTCACTCACTAACTTGTTTCTTTTTTGATTAGTTTGTACTTTTGCTTTTATTTATTAAAATATGCTCCTTCACAACACTAATGCTGCATGTTAAAAAATGACGTACCCCCAGTGTGTTTAAATGCCAAGTCCTTTACAAGAATCCACATGCTTTTCATCAAAATTTAATCTCTCTCTCTTTATATAAACAGCACTGTGCAAAAATCTCGAGCCACCCCTCAATTCTTTATATTTTGCCTCCAAGGAGCCAGACTTTCTTGTAATTTTTTTTAAAGTGGTCTTGAGCAATAGTTATCCAGGCTTTCTGAAGGTCTTTCCAAGTTTTTGTTTGGACGTTGGCTGCTTTTTCACTCATTTTCAGTCCAGTCCTTGTACCTGACCATTTTTTGTTTGTTAAGCCACGTAACACTGAGCTATGAATCATTCAAGCATAAAAAAGGCACCCAACTCAAGGGATGAACCAGTGTTGTGTCTACACATAACAGACAACTTAGCAAAGAACCACTTTTAAATAGTATCTTTAGGCACTTCGTTACAAGCAGCCTGTCGCAAAAACACACATTTCTGTAGTCGAATCTATGAACAATGCCAAAGATAACAGTTTGACAGGCATAAAAGAGTATTTTTGCACCAACAACGTGATTCCCAAAGAGCTGTTAGCCAAAAACTTGGCATATCTCAGCATGATGTGCAGTGTGTCCTTAAAAAATATGAGGAAACCGAACAAGGGGAGGACAAAAGTAGAAGTGGCAGGCCTAAAAAAACTACCTATCTACCTAAGAGGCTGTGTTGAAGAATAAAGGTGGTCATACCAAATATTGAGTTTCAGGCTCATTAGAATTCTGCTTTTGCCTTACATATATATATATATATACATTTTATATATCTATCTATCTATCTATCTATCTATATATATATATATATATATATATATAGTCATATACAGTCTTTTAGTGTGGGGAGGACACTGTGCATTGCATAACATCAAAACAGATTAGTTTAAAAACCAAATACACCAATGGAGATGCAGAAAAAGGAGCCTGAAGACACAATGATAGTTTAATATCATATTTTTTTGTCCCATACCACAGTACACGTACTCAGCTACTTGTTCCCTTTAACCAAATATTATGAGTCTCCTGACAGTTTATGACAACATATTTTGTCCATTAATAGACAAAAGGCATGAAAATATAACATCCGTTTAGGTTACTGACCATAACTTCAAGAAAACAAGTCAGTGTGATTTCTCAGTGCTCCAAGTTTTGTTGAAATCTGGGGAACTCACCTCAAAGTCTGAGATAAAAAAAATAAAAAATTATTTTTGGATAATCAATATTCCTCTGCCCAGTTTAATCACTGGTGAACACCAGAGCAACAACCATTCTGTGACTGCTATAAATCAGTTCTAGAAATGAATCCCATCTGTGATCATATTCAGTTGTTGTACACAAATGCAAAACCTTTTCATGGGCTTTTATATAGTGGCTACTTTTCCCTTGTGGAATAGTAAAAAAATGGGATTCACAACTTAAAGCTTCAAATCAGGTTTCACCATGCCTCTTCATACAACAAGGCTGATAAAAATAGTCTCCCTCAAAACTAGATAGGAGCTCTGCTGGCTTCAAGCCATGTCAACAAATCAAAGCCTTAACCAATGAACTGTGCAAGTTGGTTCTGAAGTGATTTGTACAGCCTATATACTTGCAGTGATTTTTTTTCTTACACAAATTGGAGTTTCTTAAATTATCAAAGGACAGACAGTTGTGATTCTCCAAGCATTGGGGAGTGTTAATTGGATAGCAGGATAAAAAGGCAAAGGCAGTTTCTGCAGTACAATTAATGGTAAAAGACCATCCATGATTAGGAACCTCCTCTGCAGCTGCCATCAGACCCTGAGGCTTGTGGGTGCTTCCTGACAAACTGGCCTGTCTTTATTGATGACAGTGATTGATCACAGCCTCTAGGATGCTATGAGCAATAGTTATTTCTATTTGAACACTCATACGATGGCACAGTCTGTACACACACAAATGCACACAAACACACACACACATTCTTGCAGTCCTCCAAAGAGCTCCTTCAAAAACTTGTAAGTCCACCAACAAAACAATCACACTGTTCATTTGTTCCTGCTGTTTGAAAAGACTCATCTAAGTTTTTCCAGAATCAAAATATTTAAGTGTTTCAGGTGATGAGTTCTGCTCCATCTAAATGCGATGGCACCAGCTCACACTTTACATGCCCTTATTCATATTGCCGCTAGAGGTAGCTTTATTCTAAAAGGCAACTTTTGTTTATAATGGGATGGTTGCAAAAATAAGCTATGGGATTGTTCTTGGTGGGTGCACAGTCTCGTAAAAACCCACATTATACACATAGACTGTGCAAATGTGTGCAGATTGAGCCAGACACTGACAGACAGCTAAACAGAAACACGCACACACACACAGGCAGAACTTTATGTCAACCGGCTAGGAAGAGCTTGGCTGACACAATCAATAAGCAGAGGGGAGTCATAGTGGATGCACAGCCTTGTCTAGCCAGCCCTCCCTGGTGTGGCATGACCAACATACCAGATAGAATCTGTCCACAAATCCACAAAGCACTCTTGCTTTGTTGCTTTAATTATATTTTTCTGTGCTGTATCCTCTGTTTACACATCTTTTTTCTCTCTCCAGCTGTGACCCTCTCCCTTTCCTTCCACTTCCCTGTCTTGTTCTGTTTCCACCTAAAAGACAAATCTTGCTTTTTGTCCTCTCCAGTCTAGTTGATTTTTTACTCACAGTCTCATGGCTGCTACCCCTGCCCCAAGCCAGCCACCCCTCCATCTGCACCTCTCCCACCTGCTCTGTATCCCACCATCTATACTGAATATATGTTTGCAAGTGTGTTGTATGGGCTAAACTATTAATTGATCCCAGAGTGTGTGGACCTCTATTGTTATGGGGGTGGGGTGCAAATACTCTCTAAAAAAAGCCTTAAGGGGCAGGGAAGCAGCAAGCTCACAGCTCAAACATTTTAATCACAAAGCAGCAACCACAGTGCGCTTATGTGTGTTTGCTTGTATGTGTATGTGTGGGTATAGGGTATAGATAAACTGCACAAAGTGCAAGTAGATATTAAGAGTGTGCATTACAATTATGCACAACACACTTGTATGGAAGGTAATGAGAATAATGTAGCATCTGCGCCTGTATACACACACATATACACACAGACTTGCACTCAAACTAACTGAGAGGTGGATTTATTTCCCCTTACAAAATAAATCCACCTCTCAGGTTGCTTCTCTAGTCAGTAGAAACTGTATATCTCGGGCTGTTTGACAGTGGATCAAACCCTGGCCCATTAAGAACACCTTTAGCCACTGGTGTGTAGTGTATGTGTGTGTGTGAGAGACAGAGAGAGAGAGAAAGACAGGCAAACAGAGAGAGAGAGAGAGACACAAAAAGAGGGAGAGAGAGCTCATGGTGCAGCCCACAGCCAACTCAGTCTAAATGGCTCCTTAGGGGATCACTAAAGCGGAACAATCGATTTCAACAATGGATGGCTTAAAAAAAAAAAAAAAAGGACCATGGTGTCCTTTCCTCTGTCTAACTTCAGTCGTTTCCTTCTAAACTATTAACTGATTCCCCTCTCTTATTAACTGATTCCTTCACTAAAAGGGAGGTAATGAGAGAGGCGCCCTATTGGAGCAGTAATGACTGCTCAAAAAGGGCTGCCTTACTGCTGTGTGTTCACCTGCCACTGTGACCGTGACTGGATTATCCCTTGAAACCCAATTAAAGTAGTCATATGAAGTGAATCATGAGCATAGCTGCTTACATGTAATTAGAGTACATATTCTTAGTTATGTTTCTTGATTTTCAAGCTAATTGGGAGGCTTAGAAGTAGTACCAAGAAATGTGTGAAAATGGTGTGCATCGGGGGAGGACTCGAGGTGTGCGGGGTGGTGGTGGTGGTGGTGGGGTTGTTAGAGTAGATGTAATGCAGTTGCATCAGTGCCATGTCACCATCTGGTATCTTGATGAAATGCGCTGAAGTTTCTCATTTGTGTCGAACTCTCACATCATAAGGGAAGCCCATATCCTTCTGAACTAAAATACTGGCTTGGCTTATGATGGTCTGGTTAGCCACGGCCATCTGTCACTGTCATATACACCATTTTCTTCAGTTACCACAACAAGAGAATGTTTTCAATGATAAAACCCAAACCCATACTTTTCTGCATCAATGATGGATAAATGAATTTTGAACTAGAATGAGTTAGTATCTAAATATAAACCAATGTGTAATTGCACCATCAAGAAATTCCAGCATATTTAAGTGGAATATGGTTTGGCCCATGCTTATGTATTTACTTATTTATGCTTTTTTTTTTTAAATTTTGTTTCATATACATATACAGAAGTAGCAGTGTAGACAGATCTGATTGAAACACTTTATCTCAGGTTGTTATTTGTGTGGAATGTAACTGAAGCTCTTACATAGACTGGTACTTAAATTGTTCAGCTGTTCAAAAGTTTTGGACAGAGGTTAAATTACATATTTATGAGGTACTGAAACTTAAAGTAAGCTTGACTCCAGTTCAGTGCCTCACTGGTTTTGCTCACTGAAGCCTGATTTACAGGCTGTAACCTTCTTCAGCTGCTATGCTTTGCTACACAACAAGCCATTCCATCTTATGATCCAGGCCAGACTTCAAAAAATCTGATTGGCTTATCACTGGAGCGATCTTGTAATCAAGAAACTGCTTTTGTATAAATCAGTCTACTCACTGTCAAACACTCACTGTTTGTAGGTGTCAAAATAAATAGAAATATTAAGCTGAGGTGGAAGGACAGGTTTATCGGATTGTACTTAATATCATTATGGTTTCTGCAATAAAGGTAATTGGATAATGCTGTTAATATGGCTGTTTATATAGCCTCAGTGCTAGAATAATTTGCAACTGGTTGTTTGGTGTTCTCTCATAGAGGTTTATAAACTAGGCTACTATGAAGTCAACATTAGTAGCACATTTTCCTTAAAGTAACTACCTATACTTAAAGTCACTAGGATAAAGCATCTGAGTTTGAATTTACCAAAGGATTATTTCCTTTATATACCAAAGCCACACATCAGCCATGCGTATCTCTAAGTTTGGACTCTTATTTATGCGCAAGGTCAATCCCGGTCAATTATATAGTTATTTCTGCTTGGTCAAGCAATTTGGATTTTAATCTCATGGCTGTTATCTCAAAATCCACTTTATGAAGTATGTAGCGAGCCAGCCAGCGGAACACATATTCCTCTTTTGCAGATGTTCTTACAGTGAACAGGCTTGGAAAACCTCACAGGCAATAACAGCGTAGGATTAGGGGAGGACAGGATAGATAATTCTATGATAATATGACCATACTAAAAAATAAATAAATAAACTCATGACAAAAAGCGTCAGAATGTCATCAGTCAGCTCAATGCCTCTGCCTCCTTTGTTTCCCCCTCTCTCCACCACAGGCCTCATTATGAAGTGCTTTGGAGATTGGCTAAGACGCCGCCGCTTAAGATGAAAGAACAATTAGTGTCAGAAAGCATCACTCTCTGCAGTCTCTGACACTCCACAAGGGCTATTATCTCACATCAGTTCAGTGCGTACAGATGAACAAGGAGGATCTGGTGCTGTAAACATTGTTGAGGCAAACAAAAGGAGCATGGCTGCAACACAGGGAGAGGCCCTCAGTTTGGGGGGTGCTGTTCCCATCTGTCCATGTTTAGCAGTCTTCGTAACGATTGGATCGATGTGCATGCCAGTGTTTGCATATGCTTTCCCTCAATGTTATTAAGAATAAGATGAATGCCGTGCACATTTCAAACAAACCCATTGTTGACGAGCTCTATATTTTGGTTATCATAAGAATGGGGAGTTGTCATTGTTTTGCTGCTGGCTCAAAATCAAATCTGTGTTTGCACAGGAATGTATGAAGGGAAAAATGTCCTTGAAGTGTACTTGCCACACACAAAGTGCAAACTGCCTTCTACTATAAAACATGGGTAAATTTTTGAGTGGCAAGTCAAAACCTCAAAATGTAGAACACAAGGAACTGAGCTAACTCTAACTAACACTAACAGGCCCATTAAATATTTATAACACTTGTATTGATTTGGAAGGATAACTGCGTGAAAGTTTCTAAAACAAGTCTCAAGGGGAAACTAGAAGATAAGGAATTCGACGGCTACCGATGGCTATGGTGATCATTAGCGCTAATAAACTGGAGACATCACAGCATGCCCTTTCTCGAGTTCACATTTCATTTGACAATCATTTTTGGATTTACAACCTTTCAGGCCCCTACAGATAATTAACAGTTTATTTACAGGAATCTTCTCTTTAATCAGTTCAATTTCAACAGTAAAGAAAGATGAATCATACAAGAAAAAGAGAGGATTTTTCCAACTCCGTGGATGATCATTTGGCATTCTGTTTGTTGGCTTACTGTGTTTTGCTTAAACCATGCTGACTTTCTATTCATGCACAATAACAGATGGATAAAAAAAAAAAGGTTTTCCACTGAAAGGCCAGTACAGAACTGCAGTAGATGTGTAAGTGGAGCATTGCTGTGAGTATTGCCTGTGACATACTGCAAGTCTACCTTCAGATAAAGTCCCAAAGGTCTAGTATGTAAATGATTGCTGGAGGTGCTTTTCTTGCAGTACCTGTAATTAGGATCACTTCTGACAAAGTGCTTCTCCATAGCCAGAATTGTCAACATGTGGTAAATGAGAAAAACAGTTAATCAAGAGTTACTTTAGATGTAGGTTTTATCTGCTATGTCGTGTTCAACACGAAACAGTGTGGCATTCTAGCTTGCCAATTTTTCTGTCATGTTTTGCTTTTCTTGCTCATTTTTCACTGTGCTTCGGAAAATCAAATTCCCTGTGCTCTGCTGTCCTTGTCACTGCCACTTCTACTGTTGACCTGATGTGTATCAGGGGAAGCCATGTGTTTTCTGTGATACACAAGCTTCAGCATGTGCTGAGACCTAGAGTGCTCCAAGCCCACTATTCCTTGCAGTCAAGTGTAAATCTGTGTGGCAACACCAAGGCCACGATCCCTCCCCAACTTCCTACATGCAAGCAGGGACAATCGCCCAAAAGCCACACCAGCTGTACTAACAAAAGGCTTCAAAATCAAGTTTATCCTTGCATATGTCTTCATGCCTTTGTTTTTCTCAACCCTTTTTACACCCTGCATGATCATGCAGTTTGTGTCTAAATAAGGTGCTATTGTAAGGTGTAAATGCACAATTCTTACCAGTTGAAATCATGAATCTAGATAATGGGTAGAGTAAATGCAAAAATGTGATCAGACATCAGGCAGACAGATGTATGCACAGACATGTGCATCTTCTTCATCTGCCTCCATCTTACATCCTCCTCTGTCACACCAACCCTATGTGCACGTTGAAGCGAGCTATAAGTGGGATCTGAGAATACGTTAGATGCACTCATGAAGCTATGTATTTTTTAACACCATGTGTCTCTATGTATATTTACTATTTTCAGCTACAACTGCAGCCGTTTCTACAAGCTTAAGGAAAACTTCCTCTTTTTAGGAGGCCACTAAAAGTATTTTAGAGAAATGCTTGCTGGCCTGATGGAAAGTTGTTGATGGTGACCACCCACAGTGCGATAATGCAGCAAGATGTTTGAGCACATGAGCATAAACTAAATTAATAGTAACAGGAATCTCAAATCACTCCTGCCAGTAAAAGTCCCTTGGGGGGTAGATGTTTGCTTGGTTGACAGGCAGAGGAATAATGCTTCTATTTTATACATGAGGTTATAAAACTTTGATGTTTCTTTTTCTTTACCTCTGGATCATTATGTGCCATTCTGTCAAGTGTATCTCTGGCTTTGTAATGTTTTTTGTACAAGGTGCCTTGGGCATCTTATTGATGTAATTATCTATATGGTAGTGAAATCACACGTGCAACGGAACGCAAATGGTGTAGGTGCCCATCCAGTGCTGTCATAAGCAGAGTTAGAAGGGCTGACACTGAAGTCTGCAACTGTCTTAGATTTCATTTGATGTGTTGATAGCTGATAGCTGTAGCAGCACACTCTCCCTGCTGATACAGTAGTGTCTGTATACCAAAACAAAAGCAGTAGTGTTTCTACAGCTAGTGAAAGAAGTGATATAGGCAGTGTCTAAGTCTTTCAAATGTACAGCATTGAGCAAAATAATAGCTTCTTTCAGAGCCCAGCGACTAAATTGTGTAAAGACCAAACTCAGTGGATGTGGTCCAACAGAATGAAGATTGACACTGATAAAGCCACTGTCCTTCCTTCCTATATTCTGGACAAAAGAAATGCTCTACTCTGGAGCCCAATGAACACTTGTTCTTTGTAAATATATATGAAGTGTATGCGTGAATGGGTATGTTTGTATGCGAATATATAACTATGTTTGAGACAGAAAGAAGGAGAAAGAAAGTGTAAGTTTAAAAACAACAACTTTAACAACTTTATTCCTGTCCAAAAACTTCTGTTCAAGTAATTCGCTCACAATCTCCTGCATTAATAGAGATTAATTGATTTATACCCATTCAACTGGCCAGGAGAATGATGTTGATGTGAGGACCCTGCTAAAACCTAGTAATGTCTTTAACTTGATTATGTTATTGCTATGTTCATGTGCAACCTTGAAAATGTTGTGTCTGACTTCCCATTGATTCCACTTCCCTTTTCACAATAATGAAAAAGTTACGGGTCGAGGATTCTGAGTTGTTTCCAGCACTGAATTAAAATAAAAATGAAAAGAAAAAAGCTCTTATTTTTGAAAACTGATTGTTATCATGGAACATTTATCCAGATGACAGCCTCATGCCTAAAATTACAGAAGTTCCTACCTTGACGGATGATGGACATCCGCTGGGCATCTTGTTAACCTTCGGTGCACATTTTCATTATAACACAAAGCTGCAAGCTCAAAGTGAATAAACAAGAATCTGAGAACGTAACAGTTTGGGATAATAACAGTAATATTCTGTTTGATCATATTATCTGGGACTAGACTGATTAAAAGCTTATCTGTTTTTCACATTTTCACATTCACATGTGTGGAGTTAAAATTACCATGGAGGGAGTATACTGATGATCGTTTTTAGAACATGCTGTAAACTGCAAAGCTAATCAAATTCCAACCCAAAGTCAAGTTCCAACTTGTATGCTCATTATATTCACATCCCAATTTGCATCACACAGTTTAAGACCAAAGAAAGCCTTTCAGTTCTCTGCTTTTGTGAGTCAGTGTGTACTTCTCTCTAGCTCCAACAGAGGCATTCTTTGTATCTCTTAGGCCTCTTTGCTCTGGCTCCTCTTCAACACAGAGACACACACGCACTCCCAGCGAATGGGCCACTGCTATTCCTTCCTAGGCTTGCGCAGGGAGGACATTCCATTCCTTGCATATTAATCGCCTCATTCATCCACCAACGCAGCATCCACAGTCAAGCCAACAATTAGTCCCTTCCTTTCCCTGCTCCTCCCCCTCCTGTTCCCATAGGAGAGGAACCCTATCCTGGGTCAAGCAACCTATAATAAGCTGGTCACTAATTATGAAGCAGAATCACTATGCTGACAGCAGAGGCTAAAGACTGAAACACTTGGGTGTGTGGACTTAGAGAGATTATTTTTCAAGGTTGGCACTGATAGGCAGCAATTCCTTCTTTGCACCTCTGTCATCTAAACTGCTGCCTCTTAAGCTATTCACTCAGATATTGAGAATGACACACAAGGCTGAGAATGAAGCTATCATTCAACAATAATATAATAGAGGAGACTTGGCTGGGGGCTGTAGGTTGGCATCAGACGGTTGACTGTTTTGAGAGGTAGAGGAGATTATTGTTGTTTTTCTTGGTTGGGACTCATCTTCCTCTCAGCTGCAAGTGGAGGTGATAACAAAGAACCAATGATACAGCTGCAATAAATTTGATTTAACATGTATCCAAATTTTCCGTTAGTGATACGACCTTTTATTTCACAGCTGGGACAAGGGACTTTAATGACTTGGGTGGAGGCCAGCACGGCACTAAGATGGTCAGACAGTGGGAGTGTGTGGCACCACTTAGCCTCTGTCAGTAATGGCTTAGACACCCCCACCCCTCTGCTCCATCACAATGGTATGGCTGTGCCATCCCTCAAGCTGTCCCTTTCTGTTGCTGCTTCTCTGTCTCTCTCACACAGAAACCACAAACACACAACAGAGCCAGGGTCCACAGTAGACTGAAAAGGTGGATGCAGAGCGGAGGAGAATAGGGCAAAAGGGTAAATGGAGAGAAAATAGAGAGGTACAGTTTATGGAGAGGGAGGACATTGAGGGTGCCATCAAAGAAGGTGAAAGTCTTGTGAAAGAGGCAAAGACTAAAAGACTGAAAAAGAACTTATGGCCCCACATGAGTTGGACTAGCCATACCTTTCTCTTCTCTACTGACAAAGTGGCCAAGCCCCCATTCATTGCCCAAGGGATCGTCTTGGCCAAATAGTGAAAGCACAAAGTACATTGAATCCTTGACTCACCACAACAGCTCAGGGATAACGTCTGAGCCAGTGAAGCATCCCTGTAAAATCTTCACTTGCAAAAACAATTTAGAAAAAACGTTGTCCCTTTCATGTTTGAGTCCTTCAGCTTTCTTATCTCCACTAGCAGCTGGTCTGTATGAAGTTTTGCTCACCATGCCCATGCTGTTCACAAGCAGCGCCATTTTTGTTATTCTGTGTAATATTCACACCGACATAAAACGCTTCCTAAACATTAGTCAGTAAAGTAACCGTCCACTGGGCTGAGCACTGAAGCTCATATTGTGGAAGACATGCCAGTAAGCTTGGAAGAGGGCAAGATCTGTCACTTTGAAGGACAAGCTCTATTCTACACTGCTGTCTCTCAAGATTTGCTCTGAGAACATGCAGTGTTCATAACTTTTTCTTTTCTTTTTTCATTCAACTGTACTCTTAAATTTGCTTCTGCCTTTCTCTTCCTCTATTTCTTTTGCTGTATGTTTTAAAACTTTTCAAGGTTTACTTGGCAGCTCTTCTTGTCTCTGCTGAACAAAAATAAAACAATAACAATGACTTAATAAAGTAACTAAAGAATGTCCCTAACAAATTTCACTAGCAGGGACCACGACCTCAATTAGATTTGACAACATTTAGTGTATGAGAATAGCAGATGGAACAAGCATGGATCTGAGGCTACGGTTTGGGGAAGGCCTCAGTGAGGATTGGCAGTGGCTCCCGGGCCGGACTGATCCACAAAGAAGGCATCCCCCAGAAGCAGTGATGACTGAGTGTTACAAAGGTCTTGAAGATTGTTGCGAATATATAACTGGTAGGCTTGCAATAACCAGTGGCCCATGACTTTGACCAGGTGGTCAGGGATCCCTTTGTGAGAAGCGGATGTAGCTGCGGCAGTACGGAAGGAATGGCCGGAGAAGAGATCAGGAGAAATTCTGGACAATGAGGAAACTTGACAGAAGTGTGAGAGGAACCAGAATCTGGTAGTGACGTGGCTGGGCTTGGTGATGAACAGAGGGTCTGAAGGTGAAGCATGCTGGGATTTTCGTAGCTGGAGGTAGAGGACCAACGGCTCGTAGGGGCTTAGGGGTGAGTTTATCTTGAAACAGGATATGGAAAGGGGGCCGCCTGATTGGTTAGTTTAACTTCGTCTGAGAGAGAAGGTGAGGCAGTCTTCAGCAATTAAGTGAAGATCACTGATGCAAGGATGAAGATCTGGGTTGAAATTGGTCGTTGAGGAGGTAAACTCTGAGCAGCGTAGGAATCTGGAGAAGGCGAGCAGAAACATAAATTCGAGTGTGCGTGTCAGGTGTTCATGAGCATACTGGTAACGGAGTGTGACCGTACTGTGGGAGAAAATATCAGAAGTTAGTGGCAGATAGGTGTCTGATGCTGGAGGCCTTTAATGAGTAGCAACAGCTGAGATACTGTAGAGGTTGAGCAGGGGAACCCGTGAGCACTTTTGCAAAGAAACTGATACAGCTAAGATAAGATTTAATTGTGGGGATTTTGATAGACATGGATCGATGTGCATATAATACAAAGCTAGACAATGTAGCGATGTCGAAGGATGGGAAGAGTGGATTGAAGCGCGAATGGAAGGAATGAAATGCATTCCAAGCAGTCCAGTAAGTGGACAGAGTGCTGGGAGCAAGGCTGTTAAAGATGTCCTCTTGAGAAAGGCTGATGAGCTCTGCAATGCTGGGGTTTAAATCTCGAATATTGTGGCTGAAAATGGAGGTGCTGACGTGGGGTCTGCCTCTGCATGAGGGGTCAAGGCTCTGAATGTCTGGATGGAGAGACGAGACAAGGAGTCAGCAATGGCGTTATGTTATGTGTTCTGCTCTGAGTAAGAATTGGTGAGCGACCGAAAATCACGTAAGATGACGCACGGAAGCCATGATGGATGGGGAGTTGCTCCAGCCTTTGTCAATTATGTCTACTATGGCAAGATTGTCTAAGTGGATGAGGATGGGTCCTTTTTGACTATTCGTGCCCATAGTAAGGCAGCCATGACTACTGGGTAGATTTCGTAAACGGCTGAAGATGGCAGGAAAAAGTTTTGGAGATATTGGTATGAAGAATGAAAAGAACAGTAATGTGGGAAAGCATATATAGGCAAAGAACTGGAAGGGAAGTGTATGAGGTGTGGTCCCGCTCCTGAAATTCAGATAAATGATCTCCAGCTGTCACAATGTAAGAGGCAAAGCAAACAGCAGGTCAAAAGAAGCAATTTTGTGAAAGGGAGAAATGCTGAGTCTGCTGAAGGAAAAGCTAAAAGAACCAAAAATGGTCAACAAAACAGAGAAGCACTGGTTTTTGACATCCTGCCTGGGAGCCATGCCTTAAGAAGAAAATGACTTTTATGTAACATTGTGCAACAAGTGTGTCTAGACCTCAGTGCACTTCAGTATCATTTAACTCACAGACTTTATGTCACTGCTGATACAATTCTTCCTTTACAAAATTTCATCTATGCTCTAAATTTGGTCATTGAGTATAAAGCCAGTTCTGTGCTGGTGACAGTGATACAATTCCAATTAGTTAATTAGGCCAGTGTATGAAATGACCCAATGCACCAGCCAACCATACGCCCCAGCTAGCCAGATTTTGGTCTGCTTCGGCTAATGATAGAACTGTCTAATCAATAATAGCCTCACTGAGTGCTACCGAAGTCCTCATGCATATATATCCACCCACATGCACAAGTACAAAACATGTCTCTCTACTCTGTCTCTTCCATGCTCTCCTACTCTTCCTCAGTGTGTCCTAATTCAGAAGTCCACCATGCCTACAGGTCAGCAGTCTGTCTCTCATTAGAGATGTGTCATATTAATTCACAAACCCCTTTTTTGGTCATAATATAAAAGTGGGCAGTCAATGCAGCGCCTTATATATGCAACTGAGATCAAAACTGCTAATTCACTTCAAACATTTGGAATCTCCTCCCTATTAGTTAACAGTAAACAGTCCTATACATACACACTGGGGAAGTCAATTTTCTAGTATTTTTGTCTTTACTGGGCCTGTGAGAAAAACAGGAGAGACAGCATAAAGTCAGGCCAGGAAACAAGTCCAGGAATCTGCCACTTTAATGCCTTGCCAATAAAGTATTACCTCGCCTTTATTACCTGTCATAATGCTCCAATGTTCATGCATGTGTTCAGTTTAATTAAACCTAATCCATGTGGAAAGAAAATAACAACAAACAGGTACAGTGACTGTGTTATTTATTCAACTCTCTCTAGGTCTGCATGCTCAACAAGGGCATTGCAGTAATTAATTGGAGCCTGGAGGTTGGAAGGCCCAAGCCTATCGCATGAGGTCAATATAGCGGCAAGGGCCACGCCTGTCCTGTAATAAGATGACATAGTTACGGCCGTAATTGGCTGGCGCAGTCAAGCGACAAGGGCAGGCCGGATGGAAGCGCTGACCGTGGAAAATTAGAGAGGATG
>VUQI01018716.1:3462-22114 GCA_015106735.1 Paratilapia polleni | reverse complement strand
TCCCTGTACCTCCCTGTTCACTGTAGCTCTGCTGGTGTGTGGATTCAAACATAAAAATGCCATCCATCCATCCATCCATCCATTTTCTTCCGCTTATCCTATTCAGGGTCGCGGGTGGGGGCTGGAGCCTATCCCAGCTAACATAGGGCGAAAGGCAGGGTATACCCTGGACAGGTCACCAGTCTGTCGCAGGGCTAACACAGAGAGACAGACAACCATTCACGCTCATCTACGGCCAATTTAGAATTACCAATTAACATAATCCCACTAACTGCATGTCTTTGGACTGTGGGAGGAAGCCAGAGTACCCAGAGAGAACCCATGCAAACATGGGGAGAACATGCAAACTCCACACAGAAAGGCCCTGGCCAGATGGTGGATTCGAACTCAGGACCTTCTTGCTGTGAGGCAACAGTGCTAACCACCGCGCCGCCCAACATAAAAATGACAATGCAAATTATGTTCTTTGAAAACAGCAACTGTCTCAAGGCAAACAGATACATGGGCCTTTCTTTAAACTCAAAGAGGAAGTACTCAGTCTCCCAACTCTCTTGAAATTATCTGCTTTCTGCATCAACTTTCCTTTTCCATGCCATTGTGTGTTAGCATGCTTGTTAGCTTGTGAAGTGGGGGTGTGCTTGTCTATTTAGATTGGCATGTGCACTGGAAGCATGTCGCTGGCAGCTACAAATGGGCAGGCTGAAATAATATTGTAAACCTAAACTGATATGCAGGCTGAACTAGAATTTGTGAAGAGCAGGATTTCACCTTCATGCCTTGAGTTTGACGCATGATTTAAGTCAAGACGGCCAGCATGTAAGTCATCAGGGAGTTACCCCTCTGCAGCTAATACTGAAATATAGAGCATTACAGGGCTTTCAACCCCTGAATATTAGACTCCATGTAAACATACCTTGTGTATTAAGCAATACTCTCCCATCTCACAAAACTTCACTGACAAGTTGCCCTTCAACCAAGCACTTAAACTCAAAATGCCCCGGCAGTGTTAAGGGGAAAATTTGATTGCTTGTATAGCAGTGTGGTAATTACCAGTGTTGCATCACTGCATTTGCAAGCTTTTCTTTTCCTCCCACACCATACGATTGACATGTTAGGCAGGACTAATCCTGCCATTTCTTTTAATCAAGGCACAAGCTTCAGAACTGGAGCAGGTCCACAGGCTTTGCTCTATGATTGCTGTATGACTGTGGTTAGGGCAGGTCAAATAGATGAGACACATTTCCCCATGGAGACAAGTACAATATTATTAACTGCTGGAGTAAGCCAAACACTTGTTCAAATGTCTCAGCACCAGGTTGATTGACTCACTTATGTAGATGTGTGGGATAACAGCTGTGCAATGGAAAATAATATATGTGTAACAAGCAAAAGAAATGCTGACTGCATGTGCTCTAAGTGCTGCATTGCATGGCACATTCTGCTAAGCCTTCAATTACAGCTGTCCAGCAACAGAGAGGTCAGACGGTGGGAGTGACGCAGAAGGAGCACAAAGAGATCTCATTACCTCAAATGCCTTCTGGGAGCTATGGATGACTGGAGTGGATGAAGGCTGACTAATGGCATCCTTGTCTCTCCGCTGAGTGTCTTCATTAGCACTCTTAAAATGTTTGTTCCTGTACCAGCCTCCCCATACAACTGGCATCCGATTTGTGTTTAGTTGAGCCTCTGCACTCCACCGCATTGTAGTCTTTACATTGGCTCACACTACTTTTTCTGACTCTGAATGGAGGCCTTGTCTTTGGCAGTCTTGAAGTATGTAGCTGGAATTACACATTTTGGAAAAGCCACCCCCTATGTTTTGCCACTGCAAGCCAAGAAATGTTCTTGAAAGCATCACTGATGAACAGCTACACAATCAAGAATGTCTTCAGGCAGCAGCACCAGTCCTGGGGTTTCTGTGGTTGAGTGGGAAGAGTTTTTGGCCGAGTTGGGTGAAGGCAAGGTTACTCCTACTGAGCATCTGTCTGCTGTGCAGGATTTCTCAAAGGAACGGGCATAAGATGAATTCAGTTTCACTGCAGCCCCTCCCAAACATGAGTCACAGTCTCACACTGTGCAGCATAAAGACAAACTCATCCAGGTGTGAAGAACTCACCCTGTGTGTCGTGCATGACTCCAACTATCCTTAGACAGCCAACTCCAACAAGAATGGTTTTGTATGCATGTTTGACAGGGGCAAAGTGTAAAGTTACTGTTCAATTTAAAAAAAAAAAAGGCTAACAAATGGATAGCTTGTAGAAAGAAGAAAAAAACATCCCAGAAAGAATGGTGATTAAATCTGAAGCTAACCTTGAGGTAATGTCAGTACGTTTGAGACTATTAGTTCTGTATATTTAATTACTTTTATTTGCTTAAATGCTTATTAAGCATGTATGTGGTACATCAGAATAACAACTTCAGCTACTTAATCTGATACACATAACTTTTCACGAGGTATCAGACAAGTACTGGAAGCTCTGGTTCAAAAATGACCGGCTGACCAATTTAAATTATTGCTGAAGTAGAAATAAAAGTTTGACTGGGAACACAACTCCTGGGATAGACATAATGTGATCCGCTATAGAACAAAACATGGCACTTTGTTAGAGTTGTAGGTGCTACAGAGACACTGTCAATTTCAAACTGTACAAAGTTACACTGTTACAAAGTGGCGCTTCTTCAAATCGTCCTGGGACATCTCTACATATTACTCCAGAAAAAAAAAAATAGCACATTTTTCAGAGACTATTTTCAGTAGCAGATTAAAAAAAGCTAACAAGAAGTAGCAGCACTAGGATGGTGTAAGTGAGAATGACTAAAAATAAAACCACAGTGGCCGTAAGTATAGAAGGAACATGTCAGCCAGTGCAACACTGTGGGTTGCACTGGCACAGGATAATAATATTTTTAAGTAGAATCAATGTATCATTGGTTTGGGTATTTTCATAAAATATGTCTGTCACTTTGTGACAATATAATGAGTTGTCTCTCTTAATGTGCAAGTTGTCTCTCATGACTGTATTGGCTGTCAGTGAGTTTGGCGTAGCCGCACATTAACTGGTTCCCCACCTGCTGCAGGTTCTGGGAAGAGTGGCTGCCCAGGGGAAAAAGGACTAGTTAGCTTCTGTCCAAGATGGTGGAGTTGTTGTACACCATAGGGCAAGAGTCTCTCTATGGATGCTAACTGATACTGAGGATCGCCAGTGAGCCAGCCAGGAGGGGAAACATAAACTAGCTGATTAACTTTCAAAATAAGAGCAACTTGAATGACCACAATGAATCTGATTATGGATGACTTCAGTCTCTCAGATTGATAAAATATATTTTTTAAAAATTAAAATGCTAAAATGAGTCAACAGATATACTTGGGAAGTCATTGATATACCTGGGAAGCCCACTCAAGTAAAGTCTATGTTTGGGAAACACTAGTATTTGATTTCATGTCCACACACCTCCTTATGCAGAAAGTGTATAAATGTATAAAACTACACACATCATAATCAAATGTCTTAATCAAATCCAGGCAAAAAGGCATAACTTCTGGTCAAAGTTCATTTACCTGTTTTTTATGTCACTTAAACTGTCTGAAGAAGCAGCTTTTAGAGTCTGCATAGCTAGTTTGGAAAACACTGGAATTTACCAGTTTCTTAAAACCATCAAAATCATCATTCATAACTGCTCTGTGTTGAGAGATTGTACACACACACACACACACACACACACACTTGCATCACCCAGGATTCATGTAAAAGAGGAACACCGTGAGCTTTTTGTTCAGTATACTGTCAGCTGTCACCAGTCATTGCTTTGAACTACATCCCATTTGCCACACAATGCAGAGTAAATGTGGATGTTGCTGCCACAGGTTTTGGATTACTCTGTCACACTAAAATCTTAAGATCTAGATAAACATATTTTTTACAATCTCATCTTTCCCACTCTTTATGCTCTCTTCACCTTTCTACATTCATCCCATTTTGCCTCTTCATTTCCAATTCTGAATGCATATCTGCACATCTCAAACGTCAAACAAGTGCACGCGTTTTGAGTGCTCAGAGAGCTCTCGAATGAAGGCCAGTCGTACCCTGCGACATACAGTCGACCGCACACCATTTCACTTCCTTGACAACCATGACTCATTTCCCTAACAACTGTGCAAGGACAGCTTCATAAAAAGGGAACCTGAAGCCACTGCATAATTAGTCACAGATGGACGTTGTTATGAAAGCAGTGACAGATTTTAAGTTTTGTCAAGAAAAACAGTAAATCTATTTGGGATAGAAAAGCACAGATGCAGATAAGAACCAAGCATTTATTATTCATTTATGGGCACACGGTTTCTGTCATTAAGAGGAGCAGTAATCATCCTTAAAAGGCTCTAAAAGTGAAATCCAATTCATGTTTGCTGACAAATGAGAGAGATGGAGCCACAAATGCTTAACACAAATCTTTATTGCCACAACAACTATCAACTAGAAGACAGAACAGCACGAGAGGATAGACTAGCTTACAATTCATTAACAGAACAGCAGTCTCTTAACTGTGCGATACCTGAGCCTAAAGCTTTGGGTTGCTCCACTGGACCACTGCATCCCAAATGGTGACGGCAGTGGCCCGTGTGACAGCTGCACAAAGGATGCAGCAAGCATGTATGTGTCTGAAGAAACAAGATCAGAGAAGAGAGAAAATAGGATAGAGAGAGTAAATCACAATTTGGCCATTACATGTACAGGGGATTTCCTGGCCACAAAGGGACCTTTGGGGAATCACTAATAACATAAGCATGAAAGGTCCACATCAGGTCTGTAACAATAGATTTTCACTTCTCCATTATTTACAACATAGTAATATTACTACAGCATCTATCAAAAAATTTGAAAAAAATTATATATATGTATATAAATGTATATACACAGACAGATAGATAGATATACAGATAATATTTTATTTTTAAATATCACTGTTTTGGTACACTTTTGTGACAACCCTAGTGTGTATAAATGTAAGGCAATGACTCTGTATTGTCTTATTTGACAGAAGTCTATGCATTTTCTTGTTATTTATGATAATTTGATGAACAAAAATGCCTATTATGTTTGACATTAAAGCCCAATTAATAAAACAGGTTATAAACAATTTTATTATAACATGGTGATTTTCATCTGGTTGGCCTTTTGCAGACAGGAAAAACCCTGGTGTAAATGTCACTAGTCTGTTATCTTCCTACACTACAGGGAGGCCTACAAATCTGTGCTAATACTGCAAGAACAGGAGCACTATTTTATTGCCCTACAGTATCTAGAGCAATTACAAAGCTTTACTTGGAATCCTTTCCTTGTATAAGCAACATGAGTTATCTGTCCACTTTGTCAACACTACATCAGTGATAGATTCTCAGCAATCACAAGGATACTGTCTTAAATTTGTCTGTTTGTCTCCTTCTGGCAACTACGGTTACAGTGTAAATAGTGCTACAGATGGACCAGTGTGTCCTTAAATAAATTATGAAGTCATGCCAATAAACTCCACGCATGCTATTGTTTAACCTCTCAGAGATGCTTTAAAGTAAACCAAAAAGAGACAAAATATCTACTATAAGTAACTTTGGCTAAGCCAGCAGACCAAGGACAAAGGGCTCCCTTAAGGCAGGCTTAGTGCTTTGGTGGTAAATTCTGACATCTTACAAACAGTTTATGCCATCTCTACAGGCATCATTGTGACACATGGCTGCAGGAGCATTGGGATTTCCAGATTGCACAGAGGCAGATTACTGCAACAGTTGGAAAACAGACATTCTACATAAAACTCTTTAAAACTTTTTTTTCGTGTTTCAACTTCTACTGTTCATATTACATCAGTGAAGCGTAATTCTTTTTCTAAGCAATGACACCTATTGTTTAGGAGAAGGCTGGAGAGTTAAGAATGTCTCAAGAGTGAGCATAAATGGTAGGGCGTGGTGTTGAGAAGCAGTGACATATGCATTGGTCAAAATGGTGGCTTTACGAAGTGAGAGCTGTCATTTCTAAATATGCACCACAGTTCAGTTTTGGTAGATATATTTTGCTGTATCGAGATGAGTAAAGACAGACTTTGCCTGAATGTCTTCCAAAGAAAAAAAGACTACACCACCATCTCACCAACAACTCAAAAACCTAAAGAATGCTACTCTTTAAAACAATCTGATAACCTTTTCTGTTCCGTTTCCAAAATTGGATGAATCCAATTAATGTGCAAGATCACTTTACTTGGTTGGTGTTGATACTAGATGTGGTGGTCTTTAGGTCTGTATCTGTCAACATAATGAGCTGTATTTGGAAGCCAAACAAAAAATATTTGAATAACCCCAACCACCTGAGGAGATAACAGCACATCTATGACATCTACATAAAGGCATGAGCTTCTCAGTTCAGCCACAATATAATCTTATCTATTCTAGTTTGAATTGTGCACCCCAACTGGCATCCAGCCTCTTTCCAGCTGCATTCCCAGCTTTTATCTTAGGCTCTCCACTCTATTCATTCGATAGGTCATCTACCAGCTCTTCTTCTCAAACAGAGAGCCAATCCTGGCTAATCACTCATTAACCAGCCAAGCACAATGAGCAGCTTGTTGAAGCAGCAAAGTGCCGCAAGCCTCCCTGTGGCATGCAAACACTACATATTTCTGAAAGTGTGAATGCACAAACACAAAACAGCATACACCAAGAGCAGCCCTGCGTACCAACTCAATAACTACAAGCTTGAAGCTAAAATGCTCTATATGAAAAAAATTATACTGAGCAAATTAACTGTAAGACATGTAATATTAACGTTATCTCTTTGAATATTACCTCACTCCCCAAAATACCAACAAAAATCTCCCAAATGGGTAATAACAATGAGTTCCCTTGCCTTGGAGCTGTTCACCTGCTGTACTGCTGAATTCCTTTTTCGTTCAGTGTCCTTAGTTACTAATGTCTTTCACAGGTAAGTTTTCATTTCTAAAATGAGTTCTGCAAACTCTGCGTCTCAATGGCACTTCTCCAGATGAGGTGCTCTTATAAGCATTACATAATGTCCTTGAACCACAGCAAGCTCAATACTCTGAAAATATAATGGGGGGGGAGCAAGACACCCACACATCTGCACCATCCACACTCAAACGAGCATTCACAGGAGGCAGGCATCGCCTCATGCTGGCTGCAGGGCATTTCAACATTCAGCATGGTTTTCGATCAAGAAGTAAGACACAAAAGGTCATCTCATATGTATCCATGGGACACAAAAACATTTTACAGCCAACAAATCTCTTGCCAGTGCATAACAGGCATATTAGGCAAGATTCAGAAGTCTGAATATACTATTGATTGAATCTTTTTGGTTAGAAATAAATTATTTGCTTTGATTGTGTACATGCATCAAAATACATCTTATCACCCAACTGCTGAAGGCAGATTAGAGTGAGTGTTGGCACAAAAAGGCTGTAGGCGGGGAGGGTGTCCAGGAAATGGAACAATTTAACAAATGGGGTGAAGAGGCATTTCTCTAATGGCACTCCAAAGCATCCCATCTCAGCAGCACTGATCCTCTCTAAACAGCAAAACTAAGAGGTCACAGCCTTTTATGATCCCTCAAGAGCTTTCCTGGCAAGACACATTAGTAGTCTTGAACAAGTATGATTGAAATTAGACACTAGAAGATGACAACAGAAAAAAACTGTAACAGTAGTTATTGTTGTACCATTTAGTTTACCTAAAATGTGACCTAAAAAGATAAAAATCAATGATTCAACAGCGATACTTAAATGGGTTTCTCCATAACCTCAGAAAACTCTGACACTCTCAGCCATGAAAATGCGGTCATCATTTTGTCATTGTGATGTCGCATTTGGGCACAGCACACACAAAAATGTGTGCAAGCCACACTGTACTGGACCACACCTCTTAATCTTTGAATTCAGGTGTTTTCAGTCACATTGCCATAGGTATATAAAAATGAAGCACCTACCCATGCAATCTGCCTTTACAAACATTTGTTAAAGAATTTGTTATAGAGCTCAAAAAATTTGAGCGTGGTACTGTAATAGGATGCCACTGTTACCACAACAAGTCAGTTCTTGAAATTTCTTCCCTCGTAGATATTCCACGATCAGCTGTCAGTGGTATTACTGCAAAGTGGAGGCATGGAAGGAACCACAGCAACTCAGCCGCGAAGTGGCAGACCACGCAAAGTTACAGACAGGTATCGGTATAAGGTAGTGATCCCCTGAGTCAAAAAGCCAGATGTGACATTGGCCCTTAGAGCAGCTCGTTGGAACCAATCTATTCAATTTAGTTCTGTGTTGTTCTGTGTTTAATACGTCACACATCAACAGTAGTGCAAAGGCTGCTAGCTGGAGAACTAACTTAGCATGGAGGAAGCTAACAGCAAAGCAAAAGTAGTTTGGAGGTATGTTTTCATGCCTGTGGTGTCAACAGCTTTTCTTTGTATGTTTGCAAAAGTTTTTTACTTAACCCCAAACTGTGGTAAAGTGAATTGGCACAACTGAAAAACTCTGTGGATGATGGTGCATTTTCTCCCTCTCTTCCTCTCATTATGTTTGATTTAACACTTGTTGTAGATTTTACTGTATTTCAGTGATTAGGATGGCAATGTCGAGCCTGATGTCACCTTAAAGATACAAGAAAGATTCCCAGTCTCTTCTTAAGAGTGAAGAATGCAGCTCATTAACTTTACACTGGCATTTGATCAGGTATCCACAGCAGCCACACGTATTTGTATCAAATCAGAATTGCAAAAAGTTGACTCGGTGCAGTTGGCTTTTGCTGTATAATGACAACAAAGTGGATTTGGATATGACGAAGCAACTAATGCCAAATATGCATAGCCAAGTACAGCTATCTCGCTAACCATCCTCCATGTTGACCATTACTATAGAAAGCAAATGTTACCTATACAGCTTTGCTTTATGCCATTATATAGTTTATTGATGGCCAACATCAGTTTGACTGATCATTGATCACGTGGAGCCTATCCCAGCTTGCTTTGGGTGAGAAGCAGGGCACACCCTGAACAGGTCACCAGTCTATCACAGAGCAAAAAATAAGTGGCACTTGAAAGCAGTGTGTTCATCTAAAATGTGTTTTAGACCAGATCTTGTCATGCACACTAAAAAAATATTTTACTGAGGATTAACCATTATTTTTATCATTGATAAAGGGCACAAAGTTCAGTCATGTATACCACATTTTAGTGGTGACAGCCATGAAATGGGCACCTGGGGTGTGAATGGAAATAGAGTGGGACTAGAAACAAGTGGGTGTGATAATGATGAGTAAAAACCAAAGATAACCATATTAGGATTTCTCTTCCTCCAGCCAGCTGTTCTCAAGCTATGCTTAAGAGGTAAATTCAAAGTCTATCTAGGAGTTAAGGTGATTTCAGTTGTCAAAAGGACATAAAACTGCATGTGTAGAATCACCAGTCAAATCTGACAAAAACTGATTTAACCCCCCCCCCTTAAACCAGGGAATCTTTCTTTTAATTTGAATACATGAAATGTTGAAGTTCATCGGGTTTCTTGGTGTGGTCTAGTGTTTTGAAGTTTGTCTTAATATTTCGTTCCCTAAGTGATTATCAAGATTTCTTTTACTTAAGTGTAATAGCACTGAGTTGAAATGTTGATTGTATGTCTGCATGAATTGAAAGTTCCTGTAATGCACCTGTTTACTATCCTCAAGTAATTTTTCTAACCACAAATTATTTCTGTCTCACACTATGATGAAATTCAAAACAAACACAGTAGCACTCATACATCTACACTACCACGAAATGTATTTCAGAGAAGCCACAGGTCAAACTTTATTGCAATTAAAAATGCAAAGCAACATTTGTCAAATGTGGGAAAGACTGGACACAGTAACAGAGTTGGTGAATTAGTGGATCAGATCATTCGAAGGGGTTTTAGTCACAAAGACACAAAGACTTTTAAACTGTCAAAAATTAGAACGAGCGACATGTATATATGCCCCTAATGTAGCCTGAATGTCACATTGTGGTAGCTATTAGGTTTTACAGGGAAATTAATATTTTACAAGGAATATATCTGACCAGTTTGGCAGCATCTATTTCATATACAAGCTCTGTGTGTACGGTGCTCAGAGTCCTTGACACAAAAAGCCCTCAGTGCACAGCTGAGACCATCACTGACAAGTCAGTTGTTTTAGATGTTGATCTGTTGTTGACTTCCCAAGAATAATTGTTTTATTTTTATAATTACACTTGCTCTGCCTTCCACTGTTACTCCGTGCCACTTTTACCTTCAAGGTGACTTCTTACCAAGAAGCACGCTCAAGCGCTGAAAGGTAAAGCCAATGCAGAAGTTCCAAAAAAATTGCTCCTCAAATTGTTACTTCAGGTTGGATCTAAAGGAAAGTCAAAGGTTAAAAGTCTGTATTATTATGGAGTTTAGTGCTGATGCCTTTTGGAAAATATTTAATACAATTATCTGACAAATAATATTTGTTCCTGTTTGGCTAATTATATTAAATCTGCTTATGAAATTTCACCAGTTTATTTGTTTGGGGCTTCAGGGGGTGTACAAAACATATTCAACAGTGGACAAGTCTCCATGTGGGCCGATATAAATACTATACATTTACACTCACATTTAGCAGAAATTTAGAGCTTCCAAGTTGACCTCAAAGGAGCCCCATATACAGTGGAGATTCTGTGTATCCATGAAACGACTGGTGTTCAACAACCTTGTAATATATTTGTTTAAAAATTATCTTTATGTATACATAAATATGGGCCAATAGATCGAGATTAGAATATTTGTTCCCTCAAAAATGGTCTGCATCTTCCCCAAAATCCAGTATCGGACTGGCTCTAAACTTTAGTAGAATGACGTCACATGATTTGCAGTCTTATCTTTGAAACTGGCACGGGGCTTGGGTAAGGAAAAAAAAACAAAAAACATTAGCATACAGAAAAATAAAAACACTTGCCAATAAATCCCATTGCACTGTTTTAACAGAGAAACCGAGTCTCCCGCAGATCTAGTGACGTCAGTGACAGCAACCTTTGAACCTTGAGTTACTTTACAGAGCCGATCCCAGTGGCATCCTGCTCATTTTCATCCTACAATTTCACAGCACAATGTAGGGGGGAAATCCTGGGAGTGAGAGATGGAGAGAGCAAAGCAAAGGTCATTTCCACCCTACACTCCAAGGCCTCACACTTTTAGACCAGTAAATGCTAAGATGAGGTTAGATTGATTTGAAATAGATCAAACAAGTGTAAGCGGTGTGAAAACAATCCAGAGACTTGGTGGTTCCGGTGCTTGACAGTAAGTGGCCTGATTCACTGACCGATGATCTGATGACCAATGTTTCTGCTCTGTTTTTATAGCTGTGTTTACATCGATGCTTTAAACACTCAGTTGTCACGTGTCGTCAAAAGCTTATTATGAATGCATTGTGTCAGA
Source organism: Paratilapia polleni (assembly GCA_015106735.1). Lineage (NCBI taxonomy): Eukaryota > Metazoa > Chordata > Actinopteri > Cichliformes > Cichlidae > Paratilapia > Paratilapia polleni. Next base: position 10,648 of record VUQI01018716.1, on the reverse strand, counting down.
ACTATAATTGTTTAAAGCTGAAATCAGACCAGTTAGTCTTAAAATAACCTTTCTATGGCACTGATTTTTGTTTAAAAATAAAAAATAAAAAGTTTGATGTCCCTATTAATTTGTAAGAAAATAAAATAGCAAAAGAAAAGATAAAGCGAACGAGCATTTACAGCTTGCATGGCAAAGGCTGTGCTGAAAAAGGATTAGTGCTGATCTCTGGCTGAAAGCACCAGCGTCTGAGTTAATGAGTCCGATTAGTCCCCAGTGTGTGTTCAGGGATTAGCGCACTGTCCACCTAGAGGAACCCTTCTCATTTCAAGCCTGAAGGGGAGGACAGAGCAGAGTGAGGGAGCCTGCTCTGAAGTGGATGAGAGAAAGTGAGACTGAAAAATGAGAGGCTAAGAGAGAAAAGAAAAGGGGAGCAATTGGAGAAATCATCAGCGCTGCAAGTGGCTAGAAGCATTTGGAGAACATCATGAGGTCTAATAACGAGTGAAAATGCCTATTAGTAAGAAACACTGCCTCTGTGTGTGTGTGTGTGTGTGTGTGTGTGAATGTTTAATGAGGACAAATCTGGATGGAATCTCTCTACTGAGATGGAGATAGGAAGGAAGTATTCAACAGTAAAGAGGGAAAATAGTTTTATGCTGACACACACCCCCATCTCAATACACTCAAAGAGACCACACATGTACTTTAAAATAATTATTCAAAAATAATGCTGTCTGAGATTTGGTGGGGTTTAATTTATTAGTATAGCAAATTTTAAACATGTTCTTGTGTTATTCTTTTTCCCACTTTTGTTGGAAAAAGAAACTATTTTTCTAAATGTTATAGCCAAAAAGAGAAATAAGCAAGCTGCCAAGAAAGAATGATACCGAAAGTAGCACAGAAAGACAGCTTGTGTTCTTCTCGGCTTGACAGATGGTGTCAACTCTAGTTCTTAAGAAAACCTGCAAGAAGTCACATCGCACATCCGGTGAAGGTTCCCCACATTTCCTGTCAAGGTCACTATCTTTGTCAAGCACAAACCAAGACTACATGTTGCATGTAGGTCTTGGCATATTTGTGCACGTGTGTGTTTAGGTAAGCCACACACACAACTCAGCAAAATTCTCTTTAGCACTGGTGATAAAAACAAACCACTAATGGGTCTGTTGTGTGTACCTGCTTCAAAACTCAGGAGGAGTTAAATTAAACAGAACACACACCTCTCCTTTCGTAGAAGTGAGAGCCACAATTTACACTGTAGATGCCAATTTAAATTAGTGCATCTGTACTTTTTCTCCACATACTGAGGAGTGTAGGTATGCATACTTCTACAGAACACTTCTGCAATAGCAAGCACAAAAACTCATGCACCTTTAAATCTATAATTTAGCAGTTTTGTGATCATTTTCTCAGTTATTTCGTGTTTAGAACTTGATTCTTGTGGTTTCTAGTGTTTGTGTGGACGACAACAGTGTATTAACAGGCCAACATGACAGAAGTTGCGTTCACACCAAAGATGAAGCGAAACTCACACGATTAACAGTCACAAGGGTGTTTTTGAAAACCAACAATGATTCTTCCCACAGGGGGAGTAGAACTGATATACTTCAAGTTACAGTAACATATTTTCAGAATTTACAAATGGCAACAATAAGCTTGTCCTCTATTTGTGACTGCTGGTGGCATCTGGAGAGTGCACAGTCTTCGCGAATATCTCAGCTGATAGGCTTTTGCGTGTGAAGTAGGGTTATCTCAATCCCAGAATTTCAAACTCAATACCAATACTCGATACCACGGGGACATAACACTTTTTCAACTCAAATAATTGTGTTATCTTGTTAAATTAACACCGTCTATTAATGTCACAGATGGGCAGAATGGATAACGTTTGCTGCCTGGCTCCCACACTAATGTGGATGGCTAATGTGGCTACTGGATAATTGCTAATAATTAAATGGCTAGTTAAATAGTTACAATTAAATAGTTAAAACATGTGCGCTGGCCAGATTAACATTTATGATAACTGTTTAATATTTCAGTCTTGTTGAAATGGGGGCTTTGCTGACCTCTCGAAATTCCTCAGAGTGTTGTTCAGTGTCGTAAACGTCAACTACTTCAGCTGCCAGTGAGGTAATCCGACAGTACATTTCAGTATCAACTAGTATGTGAGTACATTTTTATTTTTTTGACAACCCTAGCATGAAGCGAAAAACTTTGTGCCCGCTGTGAATTCGGGTCTTTGCAGAGACTTTGTAACTGCACCACACAAAAGCTTTGCTTCTCATTTGGTATGGACACACCATGACACTCCTGTAGCAGCATATGGGGCACATAAATGCAACCAGGAAAAAAAAAAAAAGAGAGAGACAGAGGTCTCTCTTTCTAACACATCATGCAACTATTATGTACAAGTACTTTATTAAAAAGAAAACAAAGCACCTAGGCCATTCGCTGTGCATTTTCTGTGTTTATTTATTATAACGTTTGCTAAAGTATGCCGAAAATGTTTTTAAATTAAACAATGTAAATCACTTGCATTTTATTTTCATCATACATTCCTACAAAACCTTTTCCTATACACTTCATCTACCTCACAGCCATGGCCAATTTAGAATCACCAATTAACCTAACAAGCATGTCTTTGTACTGCAGGAGGAAACCCCACAAAGGCTCAAGAACACACCACACAGAAAGACCCCAACCGGGGTTCAAACCAGGAACCTTCTTGCTGTGAGGCAACAGTGCTAACTACTGCAACACTGTGCCACAGAGCTTTTTGACTTTGGTGCACTATATTCACTTAACTGAACACTCCAAATAAACAAGCTAGCATAAGACACCCCCTTAAGTTGACATTGCTTAATTTTTTGAGGCAAAAAGAAAAAAAATATGTTTGCACTTTTTTTTCCCTTCAAGTAAAGCAAACTTATCAAATTTCACAGTGTAGTTAGTAACTGGCCCTAGCTCAATCAGATAAAAAGCAAGCCAAAGGATGCAGATCAATGATTAACATGAATAAATTAGTGCACGTTAGCACACACAAGCCAAAATGATCGGATTAATTTTGCCCCAGTGCATTAATATTTTTTACTAAGGATACATAACAGTGAAGACTGTTAATATATAATCTAAAAATTAATAGTTCTCTAAATGTTTTTCAACAAACCTCACTAACAAAGCCATGAAAGCACTTAAACCTCACACTAGGAACCACTTCTTTATGCTGCCTACATGGTCAGCTGAGGCTATATGACAGAGGAAAAAGAAACACAAAACAACTCTACCACTGGTTATTAAGAGACTCGTCACAAAACAACGATGCGGAAAGCAGAGCCTGGCGTCACTCTAAACAGTACAGATGTTTTTTTTTATTTATTTATTTATGTTTGTGCGCACGTGCATCTACACGGCACAACCCTTAACAGATGAACCCTGTTTAGATCCATCAAACTGTAAAATCAATCTAACAACATGCACAATCACAACAGGGTTCCAATCATGTCAAAATTACATACATCATACCATCTCAAAGGATAATTGCACAGCAATGGCAAATGCTAATGTATGGGTTACAATTTAGATTACAGGTTTTCTGTGAAAGGGCCTGGGTACTGCAGCAATGCATTGAGCTGCTGAACTATGACCAAGAATTTAACACCAATCTACTGCAGTGCCATCTCGTAGACTTATACACTCATTACACTAAACGAATGAGCTCCATAAACTCAAAACAATGCCCTGTTTGTTGATTTCTGTTGCTCAGAGACATTTTCACTGACAGACCAGTTTTGTTGGTCACCATTTTAGCACATTAGGTTTAAATATTTTATGCTGCCCAGATCAAATTGATAAAAAAGTGATATCATCAATACAAAATAACAGCAACTGGTCAATCCATAAGCCACCGCTACCTATGAGAACTGGAAAAGGGATCAGATTAGTAATCAAGCAAATGATACATACCCACCACACAGAAGCTATGCCTCTTATCCTGATGGAGTCAGTAACAGTGAGTAGGCTCAAACAAGCAGAAACATGAGAATAAGTGTATCCACGTACCCTTAATATGATGGTAGGGACGCATTTGTCATTCAATCCTTGGGTTTACACATTTTTTCACTCCATCACAGTGCAAATAAATAAGCTATTAAGCCTAAGCAAATACTTTCAATCAGCAGAACAGCTCTCATATGTTCTAGAAAAAAAAAACACAGAGCTATTTGGTGCTTTCATAAGTCACTTCTACAGCTACACAATCTCTTACTGCCACTTACGAGAAATAAGGATGCCGTTCATCCACTGTTTAAACTGCAGAATGATGCCAAGAAGACGTTACAGCTGAGGAAGTGCAAAATTAAATACTCAGACATCATACTATTTACATATTATCCCTCAAGTTATTTGTAATAAATTATCACAAAGATGGGTTTCAAATGAAGCCAATATACTGGTTATAGGTGTGTATGTAAGCTGTTTAGCTGACATACTCTACTAATCAGACTAAAGCAAGCGAGGGGACTGTGTGTATGTAAACATAATATCATAACCATCATAATCCCCTAAAACTATGTCCTGTATGTTGTTTGGAATTCTGCATTCACAGAGGTCACATGAACTATCCTGCAACATTACATTCAGGCAAAATTATGCACACTGCTGGCTCGGTAAATACATGGGCTGACAATGTTCACTCTGACCTCAAGCTCTAATGTTTTCCATTTAGGAAACAGACTAAACTTCACAACAACAAATATAGTCCTTAATGTGTTTAACTTGAAGATAATAAAACGATCCCTCTAAACACTCACTGTGATGTACCGAAATAATATACAGACCATTTCTTCCAAAAGAAAGAAGTCCCAGTGAAAACTGTTGGCAGTGAGCTCTGGGAATTAACAAGAGTAATTTTCTGTATTGTGAACACTATTAATAAAATTCATTTAAGTGGATTTTAATGGAATTGTGGGAGAAATCTGACAGATGGATATCTGAAAAACTGGGCGAACTGTCTGTGAGAAGTGAACCAGTCATTTGAGTTTAATAATCTTTTATTTTGATTTCATTAAAAATGACTCATGCTGCTGCATGCTGTTGTTTTAACTGCCACTAATTAAAAAGTGCAGATAACATCATATTATATTAGAAAAGCTGAAACTAATATGTAAGTAAAGCTTAAACTCAAACAGTAAAGCAATTTCTGAAGGAAGGACTGTGATGTACCAGCAATGCCATGACATTTCTGTTGCTCCAAACCTTCTCTGTTATGTTACAGTTTTTACAAAGCGACTAAAATCACTTTCACTCTGAAATTAGAGTATACAGGCACTGACAGAGCCACTGTTCCTGGTAAAACTGTGAGCATAATGTTCTAGGAAGAGATATGAAGAGATAAAACTCTTTCGATTCAACAACAGACAGCCAAAAAGAAACTAAGTTATTAAAAACTAAAATTTCCTTCCCCAAAATGCACTGGTTGGTTTGCAGAATACCAGAGCACGGAGAAAATACAACATCGGAATACTGGTCGACTTTAATCCATGCCAAAGTAGATAAACTGATTATATTTGGATGGGTACGCTCAATCAATAAGTGAGAAACACTACCAGTTATTACCCAGGGACATACAAGCAGATATAGATTATAGACAAATTCATGACAGACCAACAACCTCTTTAGAAAAGGGGGGATACATTCACCATTCTCAGCTCATGTTGGATAATTGCTCTGCTGAGCCAATTTTTCCATCTTTACAAACACAACAACGAACTAATTCCCATCAAATTTATGACAATGTAGATTTCAATAATCACATTTGAAGCTCCAATCTCAACGGCAGCTCGGTTCAAGTGAGCCTCAAGTGAATAACTTCATTTCCGAAATGCACCAATTCAACTTCTTCTGGTGCAGAGTCTGGAGGACAAGAGCAGGCAGGTAAAAACGCCTCAAGAAAATCGTGAAACAAGTGTCATTTTATTTTACTTCAAACTCCGGCAAATGTATCTCTCTACAAACCTCGACCAAAACAAAAAAGGTGTTGACAGAAGAGGAAGGCTTTCGGCTGAGAGACCCGTCTTTTAACTGTTTTTGTTTCAGCGCAGCCAGAGTTATCCTTCCCTTAAGCGCCAGGAACACATATAGGTTTTAATGTTTGAGGAGTAATTTTTTCTTTTTTTTTAAATCAAACACAAGCTTAGCGGCTTACCTGAGAGACTTCAGTGTCTTCCGGAAAATAAATCTACATAAACGAGCCTGTAGGTGCAGACTAGGAGCGCGTGTTGTGGTCCCCGTGCTCCTCTTCTCTACTCTCAATTGTCCGTGCGCGCGCCGCACCAAGCGAGAACGCCCCTCCTCCATCACTGTCACATACCAGGGGCGTTAACCGGATTTCTTCAACATGTGGGCAAAGATGGGGGACCAAGAAGATCGCAGGAGCGGGCCCGCAGCAAATCAGGAAGTTTGACCTAATTAAATACAATGCAGAAAATTGGAACAGAAAGCACTGGGTGTGATTTTCTGGCTCATGTACAGCCCTGTGCACAAATACAAATATATTTTGTGAAAAGTAACCCTGCACATGAGTTTAAGGTTAGTAAGTGCTTGAAAAGACTTTAAAACCTTCTGAAATTAACTAAACCTATCAACAGAATGTGAAGAAAATAAATATGAAGTTATGTCCAAGATGTTTATGTATTGTGTTGGAGAGAAAGCATGTGAAGTTCAGATAGTTAAAACTTAAACTCATCCATCTGGACACTGGAGTTTCTGATAACTTAACACTCCACCCTCTCTTCCAGATATGGGAACTTATAAAAAATAAATAAATAAAAAAACAGCAGGGAGACATCCAAAACTAAGACTTCAAAATGAGTACTCCAAAACCAATTGATGTCACAGTGTCTACATCCATCTTTTATACTATGATTCTAATGTTATTCAAGCCAGTGTTAACATCTGTACAGAACTTATGTTGCTGTCAAACTTACTACATATTTTAGCAACTGGAAGAGACTATGCAGTATTTTAAAAAAACAAACAAGTATTTCAAGACAGCAATACAAAACAATGTCAAATGTACACAGAAGAATGTAATGCTGGTCAGGGTGAATTGGTAAAAACTTTCTGGTAAAATGCTGCCACCTTGAGGTTAAAATTTTCTTTACATTTTGCAGGTTTTTTTTTTTTTTTTTTTTGTATTACTTTTAAA
>VUQI01018708.1:54931-65067 GCA_015106735.1 Paratilapia polleni | reverse complement strand
GGGGGGAGGGGGGGGGGGGGGGGGGGGGGGGGGGGGGGGGGGGGGGGGGGGGGGGGGGGGGGGGGGGTGGATTGGTGGGGGCAGCAGCTATTTACCGCTCTTGAGAAACCAGGGAGGAAATAGCAATATCAGACTGGTGCGCGGTCCTGCCGCGAGATGTAGCTCCCACTTATCTTAGCCATTTCAGCTTGGCTGATCAAAGATTGGCTTTCCTTAAAATAACCTGGGCCCAAGGTTGAGTACATGCTTCCACGCCATGGTTTTTTTTTTTTGGCAAATTATCAGTCTTTTCCAATCCTCCCCTATGGAGCTGCATGGCTGTTTGTGGAGGACTAGAGAGATAATCTCATTTCATTTGTACAATTATACACTATCATGGAATAAAAGCAAATTTGCAAATGACGTAATTTCCCGCTTTGTACCATCTGGGTCACAAGCCTTGACAAAAGCATTATCATGCAGACAGGAGAGTTACCCAGTCGGCTGTAGGGCAAAGATGGAGCTTTCAAAGGCTGTAATCCACTTTATTTATTTCTAGATTTCCTTTCTGCTTATCAAACTACTACACAGCTTACCAACAGACATTTTACAAGTGCTCATTGGAAGGTTTTACCATAGCTTCTCTAGAGATAAAAGAAGAAGGAGCTACTGTACTCTTTACTTTCTCAGAGTCTTCATCAACTTCAACTATTCCAAGTACTCCACTGGGAACAGCTTTTCATAAATTCACTTCTCCGGCCATTCTGCTCAGACTTAATAAATGAAGTACATGCGTGCGTGAAATATTTACTCATACACCTGACTAAACACTCCACTCCTTAAATGCCCAACCTGCCCAAAATGACCCAAGCGTAGCATAAATAGTTGACTGGTCACTTTCAAGTGCTTACTGATAACTGCATAAGGTGATGGCAAGCTTCCAGCAGTACGACTGGGTCAAAAGCAGGTCCATCATATAAATCAAAGAAGAAATTCCATTCTCTCATCCCCCAGCCAATACATACATGCAGCTGTGGATATGTGAGCGTAAGAAAAAAGGAAGTTGTTGCTTTATTGTTGCAGTAATGCCAAAGAGAGTGATCCTTACTATAATTATAGGTCAGATGTTGATGATGTTTGGATTGTTTTTAGCATCACCAGCACACTAAATTGTGTATGTATGTAGTGTAATTATTTAATCTATTACAGGTTTTGTAATAGCCTCTAGAACGAATGGAAATGGACTGGCATTAATATATGTGCTGCCTTATGTTGCGTACACAGGAACAGACAAGCAGTCATTTGGTGACCAGAGACCATGAAATGTAAATAAAATTTGGTGACATGAAGTGGGTGAATACCAAGATATATTGCTCTTAACTTAGAGCTGACATATGACCATTTGGAAATATACAAAATAGATACATATGCAACCGGAGACTGAAATATCTACTGTAGTGACCACCCCTGTGTGGACAGGGCTTTAAACTAATCTCAACTTTGAGTGACTGAAGTGACTACCATTGGAAACTAAGGATACCCTTGACATATGACACGGTGGGAAATAGATTTAAGTGTTACCAATGCAACCAAGCCTGGAATGTCCACTAGCAACCAACTAACAGCTAAAATCAATAAGCGATGAGCAAATTGCTCCACGTGTGGAAGGAGCTTTAAAATATAAAGACAATAACATATATAAGACAAACATGAACAAATTTTAACCTCAGGTTAGACTGTGGAATTAAACATGACATGATATTTAAGATCTCAGTTGCAGTTGTACTCAGTTAAGGAACTGAGGCTGCAACAATAAAGTTACTGGCTCTGTATATATTTTTCTATTACATATATATTTTTTTCCCAGCAGTTGTATTATGGTACACTCTGCAGTGGTTAGCATTGTTGCTTAACAGCAAGAAGGTTCCTGGTTTGAACCCCAGCTGGGGCCTTTCTGTGTGGAGTTTGCTTGTTCTCCCTGTGCCTGTGTGGGTTTTTTCCCAGGTACTCCAGCTTTCTCCCACAGTCCAAAGACATGCATGTTAGGTTAATTGGAGATTCTAAATTGGCCGTAGGTCTGAGGTAGATGAAGTGCTTGAAGTGTACAGAATAAAGCACCATTTGAATGTATGGTTAAAATGTGACTTGTAGTCTAAAGCGCTTTGAGTGGTCAGTAAGAGTAGAAAAGTGCTTTATAGATGCAAGTATATTACATTACATTACTTCAACCAGTAATATAAAACAAAGTGACACAAACAAAGAAAAATACAGTATATTTTTGTAACAGCAGCATATTTTTGTAACAATGTATCTGCACGTGCAAAGATCAAAGCATAACCTCTGGACACGGACAGCTGGAGACACCACGGCCAAGTAATCATTCCTGTTATACTTCTTTGAAGTCTGCTTGAAGTCCGGGGCACATGCGCAGTTGGTGCATCGTAATGTAAAGTCTCAGAGGACAAGTCCACGCAGTCACAAAAAATTGGCAGGCATGCAGATGTCCGCACGGACACTTGCGCTCACTTGCTTTTGTCTCATGACAAAATTGATGTCACTCGGATCCAAGCGGACCCTAACGGACTTGCGGATGCAGAAACAATAGTCAAGGCATTACTTGTTGAGACTGCAGTGAAAAAGTTTTTTTTTTTGCAGCACTATCTAGACTCTAATGTGAACCTTGTTTCACTGTTGGTAACTGTTGTTAAGTCGATTAGTATTGCTTCATTTGATGCCTTGATGGAAGCGTGGGGTTTACCCCAGTTTTACTGACTTTAATTTAGACTGAAATTTGAAATAATATTTAAGCGTTATTTAAGTATTCGATCTGGCTGCATCTTCCTTTAAAGTTTTTCTTTAGCGTTATTTAAAACTCATGCGCCATCTGTCAGAAATATTGTTAGTTTGCTGTGTAGAAGAGGAGACAGAGGCACGAATTAGGCTGCAGTTCCTGTGGATTCACAGGATCATCACAATAATTGTGGATCAATACTTGTTCTGTTGTTTTGTGTAGAGCCCTCTAATTTAGGTAATCATTCTTCTTCTCTGTCCCTGGACCAAAAGATTCATTGATATGATGTACCATTTCTTTAAAATTGACCATGGTGTTCTGATGCCACTCATAATCATTAGTCCTCACAGAAAGCGCAGTGTGATGTGAGCTCCAAGCGTTTAGCCATTTACAAAACTATGTTGCCTTAAGATTATGTCTCATCTAAAGAATAATGAACAACTTCGTAAAGAAATCTGCTCTGTAAAATATTATTCAGCTGGATTTGCAGCACTAAACTTTTAAAACCTAATGGAAAAGTCTCTAAAGGGCTTTCTAGAAAGCTCCTAATCCAGAGTTGATTCTGGGATAAATACGTACATTACTGATTGGCTAAGCACAAGTCAGGTGAAAAGTCCAAGTGTTTAGATGCAATATTACACAAACATGCTGCACAGAAACTTCGCATCACTGTCCACACCTTCTTATCTGTGCTCCCTCATAGGTACTGTATCTTAACCACGCTGTAAGACTTCAATATGTGAGCATTAACACGCTTCAAGGTCCTTGATTTCTCTTCAGGAATTACTGTGTGGCAACCTGGAGGAGAAGCAGGAGATTTGTTCCCTTCAGTCTAAAGTAAATAGGATAGGCAGAGGGAGGCAATCACATAACCAACACTTCCTTTGCTATCAAGAAAACACAGCAGTCTAGATTAAGATTTTGTCATAATCAAAATCATTGCTGTTTAAATTAATCAGCAAGCAGATAAACTCTTTAACATTTCCCATCCTCTGATGGTTTTGGAACGATAAGGTAAAGTTCAAGTTGAATCGTAGTGTTTTGAGCATCTCACCACTTGTGAAAAGTGGTCCTTGGAAACAATAAAATCTGTACTGGTTAGTAAATGAGCCATGAGGATTGAAGTGGCACAGAGAAGTGTCAGCGTGGCCTGAGAAATGGCAGCATGACACCATTCACACAGAAGATTTACTGAAAGGAAAGGGAGCAGACCCCTATAGTTAATCCAGATTCACTGACCCAGTAGCATGTGGTTTACCAAGTCTCTTTAGTCATCTTAGTGTTTCTCTTTAATGTTTAGTGTTTACTTAAAGTGACAATCTTGATGGTTTCCTGCATGCTTGTTTACTTTGTTTATTTGCACTGCAGTCACTTGAGAAGCCGATCACCGTGGTCAGTAGTCTGTGATGCCTTTCCTTCAGTTCCCACCTTTGCCGTTTAATTGTCTGTCCAGAAATTGTGGCTTTAGCTCCTTTTGCTAAATGCTGAGTTTGTTTGTTTTATTTTAAGCACAACACTGTCACTGTGGCTGTAAACTCAGTGCCCCTGAATTACCTTCTGTGTATAAGTGGAAGTGTTTTTCACAGTTAAAACCAGACACCAAAGGTTTAGAACCTTAGGCTCTGATGAACTTGATACGCTTGGAGTCATACTTATGTTATGACATTTTGAATGATCAGATGGAAAGAATAATAACTTGTTTATTCATCTTTAACCTTAGAATATCTGTAAAAGGACTCCCATAAAAAAGTTTATAAACAAGTCAGTTTGTGTTTAGTAAACCCATTCAGATAAACCAAATCATTAGGGCTGCTGTGTATTTGTGTTGGCTTTCTTTTCCTTTTTTTTTTAACTTTAATAAAAAAAAATGTTCTAATTTGGAAGTAAAAGACTTTAAACAGTGGTCAAACACCGTGGATTATTTTAGCAGCAGCCATAACTGTATGATCTGTGACTTTGTGTTTTTTTTTCTTTGCTACTTCATAGTCAGAAAGAAAAGGGGGTCAACTTCTCATCTTTGCACAGACATGCAGCCAGACGTTGTGGTCTAATCTATGAGCGTCAGTCTTAACCTCATTATTAGTATACAAATCGAGCTTCTTTCCAAAGCCTTTGTTGCAGTGGAATATGTTTTACAGAGATACAGGGGGGAAAGCCCCAATTTCCTGCAGGGGTCGAGTATTAATGTATGAACTGCTCCTCTGGGATGCAGTGGCTCACAGCGGAGGTTGTCAGCTTCTCCTCAGGCTCATTTTAGATGCATTTCCACTTAGCTTTAATTCCATGTAAATAACATAAAATCCATATTATGCAGATTGATATTGTTTGGTGTACATTTATATGTTCCTAATTGTTTGTTTGTATATTTATGAATGTGTGTTTTTCCCATGTTAGCTGTGAATATGGGTATAACTATTTTCAGAGACTATTATCCACTTATAAACAGCACAATGGTCTTTTAGTCAGCGCTTACGTTGGTTTCTTGGGGCAGATTTCAATATTTGTGTTAGACCACAATGGGTGGAGCAAAGGAAACACAGTTTCTTTGTCTACCAAAGACTCTTGTTGTCTAAAAATAAGTTATTAAAGTTGTTGTATTCCTGGACTTTGATGTAAGTTGCCAACTTTAGCTTTTTGATAAGCTACTGTAGGTTTGCTGTAGTTAAACCACTTGAACGGACCCCCCCAAGACCCTGAAACCATATGCAATAATGACTACAAGAAAAACATTCCCATATGTTTTTCTTATTTTTTCTTTGCCATTCAAGTTTGTCAGTTGGCTTCTGTAATGTGTAATGTATAAACAATCTTACCAGATGTTCAGCACGAAGGTAAAGTGAGGTATAGTCTTACATTTTAGACTATCACACATTTCAAGTTCAGCCACAGATGAGCCTCTGACTCTGTGTAGTGTGTGTACACAGTGTATATTTGAACATATGCCTGTATTGGATGTGTTACTTTTGTGATTGCAGTGCCTTAGTAGTTAATACTTGGGGTGTATCATGTTGCAATGATTCTTGCATGCTGACTCAGAACTTGAAGTTTTCCCCTCAAGAGCAATATGGTATATGGAAATGAGTCTAAATCACTGAATAAAAGGTGGATGTAGCCTCCACATCTGAAAATGTGGAATTGCCAGCCAGCACGGGGTTGCTAAAAGTAGTCTGACTGTATATACGTAGTCTATGAGAAAATGGCCCTGCTTCTAACCAAATATATTTCTTCAGTAAACGTTTTCCTCTCAGTCCCTAGTTTTAAGTCTTCTTCGTCAGCATAGTATTGTGTTCATTTTGTAAATTACAGTTCGTTTTAGCGTAAAAAAAGACAATAAAGCAGGGTGTGCTTGGAGCATGACTACCCCATGACAAGTTGCTACCATATTGTCATGCAGTGTCTTTGGTTTCTCGGTAAGATCCCCCTGTTGCTTGTTGACTGTTCAACTGTACTGAAAACACACGCATATTAATGGTTGTGTCCTAAATCATTCACTCACCCTTAGTCCTATTAAGGGAGTTAAAAGTAGCGGACAAGATAGTGAGTTTGGTGGCAAAATGAAGAATCACTTTCTGACTGTCATTTTCTCAGTGCGGTTAATTTATGTCCCTGCAATAGACTGGCAGCCTGTCCAGGGTGTACCCTGCCTTTCTTTGTCTTTGTCTGTCTTTCAGTGCAATGCATAATAGTATACAATACTTCAAAAGTGACCATGGGCTGTCCAATACAGTCCACTATATAGGCTATAGGAATACTTGCTATGTTTTTGAATTACAAAATGCTAAACTTGCTACATAGTCCACTATTTAGTGAGCATTGAGCGATTTTGGACACAGCCACAGTGAATAACCATAGACAGTAAAAAAGATGGATATAGCTCCCGTGATGTCACCCGTTGGTTTCTGAAGTCCCGTTTTGAAGCCTCGAGATGAGCATTTCTGAAGTCGCCATCTTGATTGCAAGACTGTGAAACCACTTGCTCATTAGCTACTGGCTTGCGATTGACAAGTTGTTAGCCAATGAGCGAGCAAAAAATAACAGGTCTAATGCTCCTATTTGAAACATGATATGACCAAGATTTACAAAATACACAAAGGTTTTATTCAGTATGACCCACAATGAGTGACTAAAGCCATGAACTCAGCAGCAAAGTGTTTCCAGAGAAGAAAGCCCTTTTCCCATAGACTTCTATAGGACTGGAAGTCTTTTTGCAACCACAGCTATCGCCATCTGGTGGCCTTCAGATACAATGCAAGTTTTTACTTCCGCATTGGCTTCATTTTTCCGATCAGGGAGCTACATCCATCTTTTTTACTGTCAATGTGAATAACGGATGCGCCTTGGTAATCTAGCTAGCTATATCTAGCATTTGCTATTTAGCGCTACTCTCTTTTCCAAATATGGTCATGTACGGTTTCAAAAGGTCAAGATGGTGACAAGAATACAACAGAAACTCAAAACAGTGGTGTCACGGTAGCTATGTTGACATTTCATATTCAGTCTATGGTGTAAATTTAAAATTTAGGGAGAGGATTGTTTCCACAGCAAATAATGATTCTACTCAATCCCTGTTTAGGGCAAATCACAGTTAGTATATGTTCAGTTGTAGACTTTTCTTTCTGTAACCTGCACTCTCAAATGATATGTTAAACTCTTACACACTTTTTGTGTTAATTTATTTTAACACATAAATAAATGGAAAAAAATGTTTTAAAAAGTTATTTAACACAGAAGTGCTGAGGCTAACTAACTTGGATGGGTGCCGCAATAGCTCACCTGGTCAAGCATGCGATCCAGGTATCGAGGCCCAGAGTCCTGAGGTCAAGTGGGCCCTCCTGTTTTCTGCGTGTCATTCCCCTCACTCGCTTTCCAACTTTATTGTCTACTCTTCACTGTCCTATCCAATAAGGGCACAAATATGAAGACAAAAAAACAAAAAAACTAATTTGAATATCTAGCTAGATCAGTAACGTGAAGGTAGAGTGAAGTTGAAGACCACATGCTGTTTTACTTTTAACAAAGTCAGTGTGTAGAAAGATTTAACACACAGAATTACACAGTGACTGTCAAAAATAACACAATGTGAGTTGTCCTTAACTAGACAAGCAGATGTGTTAAAAATCAACACAGGATGTGTTATTTTAAACACATCTGTTTTGAGAGTGTGTAGCTATATGATTACTAGCTAAGGACATAGCATTTATAACATACACAAATGCTATGTCTCATATCATGAGTGCTAGCTTCTGTCAAAGTGACACCAAATTCAAACCTCTGTAGTCTGTTTTTCCTAAATAAATTAAAATGATCATGTTATTTTTGTAGAACTTATAGTCTCCCCTGTGACCCTGAACTGCATAAGCGGTTAAGAAAATGGATGGATGGATACTAGTACGACAATCAATCTTCAGTATAAAACTGGTTCAGCCTAAATCAACCTATTAGAATATTCATTTAGATAATTTCCAAATTATAGGCAGCTCTGGATCTGACAACTTTATGTTTAACTATTATAAACCTTCTAGATAGACATTATAAGTTATTACAAATGGAGAAATGCAGGTTTTGGGAAAGTTAACAGTGTGCCACATTTTTGGAGAAATCCTGTAGAGGACTGAAAGGAAACGGGTTGAAGGGAGGAGAAAGGCATGACCTCTCTTGGCCACAACACTTTGGCCACAGGATTAACCAAACAGCGGCCACTGACAAACATTCAGGAAATCAGAACCACATGCTTGAAGGGAGGTGTACTGAGGTGCTTATTTGTTTTTGCTAAATTAATGGGGTCTAATTGATAATGTCATTACATCATGAGAGGGGCACAGGGAAGGGCAGGGGTAAAAAATCAAGGAATGCTGCCCATCAATCCTTTTTGAATACCTCAGATGCTGAGCTCAGTCTACCGCGAAAGATTAAGATCTGTCCAGTTAACTAGGTGCAGACCTGGTTCTAACCTATTGCTGCACCCTGTCCAGGATATGACACCAACAGCAACTGCACATCTTTCACAGAGCAGGGTATTTAGAAGGCCTGAAGTGGTAATCGCATATCATTTACCAAACCAGAGACCCTCAACATGAGCTAGTCAGACATACTATTATTGAGTGATTAAAGCAACTATAGTGATACATTGGGTATTAATATTTAATTATTAATACAATAATTAATACAATAATTAATGAAAGTTGCAATCACCTTTGTGCTTCATTTGAGATCAGATCCTAGGAGCAAACAACCGGAAAGACAATGCTTTACTAACAAATTTTAATTTGAAGTTGTATACAGTACATCTATTAGCTGCACAGAACAATTTGACTTGGAAATATAAACATATGAAAAAAAAATGGCAGGAAAAATATATACTACAATTAAAAAAAAAAGCAAACAACACATTCAAAACATTACAGATACAGAACGAGATGGTTCAATGGTAAATGTCAAACATAATTAGAGTTTACAACACTTCAGTAAAGAGTTCATGACAAGCTATGTCTGGTATTTATTGAGCAGTACTGATAAAATGTTTGCAGAACTCTGTCATCATTAATATTGTGAAAATTTAACTTTGATAATTTTAAATTTACAAAGCTCGAATTAAAGGAAGAAGTCCACATGGTCAATAATTCAGCTCTGGACTTGACAGAAGGTCAGTATCTGCTTACAATCTACACCACTTTGTGTAGTTTAGATCTCCAGAGCAAGTGCAGCTGTAGGAGAGAGGATGGTGGCTCATGAGCTGCACAAGTGATTTAAGAGACAGCAAGGGGCTTTAGAGAAGGAAAACAAGTTCGTTACACTTCCATACTTGCATATCACTCCCCAAAGACCTGTCAGTAAGGACAGTGGAGAAATGAGCGGGCCTCATCCTCTCCTCAAAAAGTTATTAGGAAAAGCCCCAGGGTGGACATGTCATTTACAATTCCTACCCGGAGACCCTTGACCTCAAACTCTCTGGGGTCACTACTTAATTTCAAACAGTTTGTGTTACTCTGGTGCTTACCAAACCCAAGTTTCAAGCTCTCTCCCAAATAGTATAAGCCGGTTTTTGTGCATGTATCTGTGTAGGTTGCAGGGGTGGTGTGATGGCAAATGATTACAAATGTCTCCGTTCTAGCATAATTGGATCACACTGACTCAGAGCTTATTGAACAAGATCTTGGTTGTTTCAAAGCAGATGGATTAACAATTAAATTTGTTTGGTAATTCCGTGGAATACACCTTGAACAGAAAATAAGACGCATTAACTTGAATAAATTACATTCTTCCCACAGGGAATATCATTAGCGGGGAATTCCTTCTTATAGCCTCCCAAAAGACTTTGTCTTACTTTTCATCTTTTAAAGGGGGGGGGGGGGGGGGGGGGGGAGGG
>VUQI01018708.1:24467-51145 GCA_015106735.1 Paratilapia polleni | reverse complement strand
CTTATACCTTTTTTTTTTTTTTTTTTTTTTTTTTATTATTATTTTTTAATATTTTTTTTTTTTTTTTTTTTTTTTTTTTTTTTTAATGTCATGTCCTGCAGACAAACACTTTCAGCATAGTATTGTGTATTTTCATACTGTATGTGTTACAGAGCAGAGCTTCTCAAAGTTTTGAAGACATCCAATTTAGGCCTCTGTGACTGAGGGCCACACAAGCAATATGAACACTTTTAGGTAGTGTTTCTGTGTCTGTTCAAAGGATATTATGATGATAATTGTCATTTTTGTGCTGGTATAGTTTTTTTTTAACCATTACTGAGGTGGCTGTTACATTCCTTTTTACAAGCTGTTAGAAAGTTATGTCTCTCATGGTGTCTCAAAAAGATACTAAGTTTTGTTTTGAGCTGCTATATCATATTGTGACATAAATTGTGGATGAACTTTTTTTGTGGCTCAGGAGGTAGAGTGGGTTGTCTACTAATCGGAAGGGCAGTGGTTCGATTCCTGGCTCCCCTAGTCTGCATGCCGAAGTATCCTCGGGCAAGATACTGAACCCCACATTGCCCCCGATGCATTCATTGGAGTGTGAATGTGTGTGTGTGAATGTTAGCTAAGCACTTAAGTATAGGTAAAAGTGCTGTATGAATGTGTGTATGACTGGGTAAAAATGGCATGTAGTATGAAGCGCTTTGAGTAGTCAAAACTGAGTAGAAAAGCGCTATATAAGTACCAGTCCACTGTTATTACAAAGGCTGCATAAAATGTTATCCAGGTCCACCTTTGGCCTGTGGACCACACTTTGAAAACCCTGATATAGTCAAATTTCTTCTCAGGGAAGGTTCCACTGGACTCTTCCCTCAGCTATCGTATGGTTCAGACACTTGAGTGAAAATAGGACAACAACAGATTCCCAACATGTTGCAGTCAATCTGAGTCAGTCTGCACCAGTAAGCACAACTTGTCTGCAACGTGTCTCTTTGGAATAGGGGACTCGACTCAACTGGTTGCCAGCTGGTTGGATTCTGCTTATATTCCTATATAATTTTGCCAAGCAGCTGTGTGATTTTGCAGTTAAATCGCCATCCTGCAGCAACTACATCACTATTTGTGGAGCAATTTCTGTTTCAGATCTATGAAGTTCGGACTGGACTGAATATAAGTATTTAATGTGAATTTCTGCGTATGTAGACGGCAACGGGTTTGCAACAGACAGCAACAGATTTGCAATCTTTACCAATTTATCACACTTAATTACTGTATTGTCACAAATTGTATGTGCCAACTTAATGCAATTCAGTCACAAACTGATAGCAGACTGACTCTGTCTTATTGGCGTTTTATCACCCTCTTGATGCACCAAAGTTGCTTTGAAGATGACTCCTGACTGTGAGTGGTCGCAGACGGGGTTCCCACCTTTGATGCAAACATTTTAAAGGCAATGAGATCGCAACTTCATTGCACACGGTCGCAATAATTTTGGTCATGCCAAGGCCTCCAACCACTGTTTCCTGTAGTGTAACTGTAGCATCATACAACTTACACATTGCAGTAGGGAGAGCCCTGATTGGTCATGATTGTTACCAGCCCCTCATTCACATACTTATGAAGTGGCACTTTGTAACCACACTGTTTCCATGTGCACCTTAAATTCTCAACACACAACGCTGAGCACTGTGCTTGTTACTGCACTTTGCACCCTCCACCTCGATTCACCCTTTGTATGTGCTATCATAGGACAGTATGTTACTCAACCAAAAATCCACAAACGGCATCAGCATTGCCATATGTGTGCCATATGTGTGACATATGTGTGACAGCATTGACAGAGGTGTGTGCATCTGTGTGTACACACACAGATGCACACACCTCTGTATAGAGACAAATATGACAGTTGTTTTGCTACATATGATGTTTTTTTGATTAACTCTGTAAATAAAGTGGTTGAATAGGATTTTCTTTTCTAGAGAGAGCTAATTATCAGCAACTGTGCTGCACACATTGGGTGTTAAGCAATATTTCCAACAGACTGCTGCAAATAGCATGAAAATCAGTATCTGCAACCACAGCTATTTCTAACAGGAATGTCTTTTCACAGTCTGCTATTGTGCACAGTCACATTATAACGTACAAATAGCCTTAGCTGGTGGGGCAAATTGCCCGTTGGCATTTCCTAAGTACATTCCACAGCAAAGCATCTTCCGATTCTTGGCTGTGTCTTTAATGTGAGTAATAATGTCTGTTAAAGGTTCCCAAGTCCAGGTGAGCCTTCACAGGTGAGGATAGTTAGTCTGTGGCTGCAAAGAACCATAAACATGCTCTACAGTATTTGTTCAGTATATTTTGGCTGATACTGTGTTGCTATGTGATTTGCCCAAATCATCTGAAACAGATTATTCACTTCAGCGGTTCTCATTAATGGATAATGTAAAACATCCGCAGCTGTTTCTTTTGTAGGAAATATTTCTATTTCCCAGAAAGTTCACACAACTCAGATAAGAAATACATGTAAAGAGACACTGGGTTTATCTAATTCATAATAATCAAATTACAGTTGAAAGAGAATTACTCTAATTGCATCTCTACTCTCCCTTGGACACACAGAACTTCACACACACACATACGCAGACAGTCCCATCTGTCTAATAAGGACATTCACAAGCAAAAATAAAGCATATGCTATTATCACTGAAGATGATTAAACATTTAGGCCAAATCTGGCTTCATTCCCAACTCAAATTTACAACCAGATCTTTTTCATGTTCCTTGTTATAGCATACAAGTCTCATTATCTTGCCCAAAATGCAAAGGCCATATTCCCTATGCCAATAAATTTCCTCATGATTGGATGCATAAGATAATTAGCCGTGTTGTATCAATGGGCTGCCAGCCACAGCGTCTCTTGAAAGCCTTCACGCCCAGACGTGGCCAACAATTGACTCCGTGCCTCCCTCGTTCATATGCAGTGGAGTCAGTGAGCAACTACATGAAGGTTTCACAATGGGAAGGGGAGGGAGTGACTCATACGGAGCAAAGCAGGCCGAGAGAGAGAGCAAGGGAGGAACGGTGGGAGGGGAGCAAGGGAGGGAGAGAAATAGTGGGCCAAACTCGTTTTCCGCTTGATGGGTTAGCTGCAGAGAATGTGCCTTTACTAGGTAAATGATTAAGGGGGATGGGAGGGGGACCTATGCTGCTCTTCTATTATGTACTTCAAAGGTCTCCAAAGGCAGGTTAAATGAAAAGCAAATGTGTTGCCCTGCTGCTCAAATACCTCGAATGTTTTAGCAGGTGCAAACAATGAGGAGGTGGGCAGTGACAGCAGTGCGCTGCACCTTGCTTGGGAATTGTGGATCTTCCTGTTTAGGGAGACAGATAGTGTCCGATCAGTGAAGGGTGAGACAGTGTCTGGCAGTATGAGGGAGGTCGAGCTCTGCTCAACGTTCTCGCCGCTGTGACCTTCTTCTGACACGCAGGTGAAAAGGCAATTGGGTGCAAGTGATGTATCTGAGGTGCTGGAGATTGAGATCTCTTGGTTTGCTTTGCTGATTTATTGCTCAGGTTAATAATAGCAGCATTATTCTGACGTTGATGCCAGGAGGATAAACCAACTATGGGAATACCAAAGGCTTCTACTGAAGGCCTTGTGCCTGGCTTTCACAGTTGATTTGGCTGTATCACACACAGTTAAATTGCAAACAAGCGATGTATTCACTGATTATTAATACTTTTCTAAGGTTTAATCATTTAACTGTATCTAAAATGTATCCATTATGTTGAAGAAATAGTTCAGTCCCACCAAGAAAAAAAATTTAAAGACACTGTAGAAGAATTTGCCAGACAATTTGGTTAAAAAGTGAAGGGTGAAAAGCCATCTTCTCAGGTCATGGAAAAGACGTCCCTTTATGTCTAAATATGGTTGAAAAGTGAAAACAGATTCTTCCTCCTCAGCACCTCCAGCAAACTCCTCAGACGACCAGCAGATTCAAACCTAGAAACCTTTTGCTATGAGGCGGCAGTGCCAAGCCCTGCATCGCCATGTGGGAACAATAAGTTTTGCTGTCCAGAGGCTCACACAAGTAACCTCACCATGTAACACACAATGAAACTGAAACAACCTTTTTTTATATTGATATATAAAGAGCAAAAACATGTTTTTTTTTACATTAAAACAATGTTGGCTGCTAATATTAGTTGGCAACCATTTCACAACCAAATAAAATGCCAATGACATGTTGGATTACAAAAAGACACATGGGTTTGGATTTTGGAAACATCTACGTGTGATCTTCCATGGACGTCTGGTGCTTGGAGGGATATTACTATGTGTTATTGTTACTGTCAGCAAATTCATTAAAATATCCAAAGCTTTAGTTTATCTCCCAGTACTTTTCAGGTTGTTAAGGACTGTGGCACTCAGACCAAAAGCCTAATGATTCCTGCTGAAAATAAACAGTTTTTTTTTTTTATTTTTTTAATGTATCACAAAAATCTTGCTTCCTTTTTTAAAGGCTCCTAAAAGAGCTAGTCATTTTAGCAATTTTTTGTTTGTTTGTTTTTTAATGATGATTTTAATGATGAATGATCTTTATTGTCATTATACATGGTACAATGAAATTTGGTTTGGCTTCCTCTTTAAGATAAAATCAATAAATAAAAAATATATTTGTTAGGGACTGATTTCAATTATATCTGGTCTTCTATTGAGTGTTTACAGGATAGTGAATGTGAAACTGCCTGAAAATAAACCACAGTGCCACTGTTCATCATAGCGAAGGAATATGCCAATCGTGAGGCTTACCCATGTGTTTTTGGAAAGTATTAGAGCTCTATGCTACAGACATGTGTGTAGGATCAATTCAGCATTGGTTGTGGTCTTTTTTTTTTTTTAGATTTGTGAGAAAGCAATAGAGTACTTTGACATGAAAAAAATACTGTATTAATTACTTATAGCCTGTATAAGACAAGATTGAAAAGGCTATAGTTATAGACTCAATATATACATCTCTCCTATCATTATCTCTCCCATCATTATGTAAAGTAGCCACTGTTAAGTAACATAGCATCAACAATTTAATATTATTATTATTATTATTATTATTAATAAAATGAACTTTAGTTGTACAGCATTTTAGAGTGAATAATAGAAACAGATGAAGTAAAAGTGATAACAGAAGGACTTGGTAGACAGTTATAGAGACATATAGGATAAAAGCCTTTAAGTAAAAGTCAGTTTTGATAAGTTATTTAAAATAATATACTGAGTTTGCTAACTTAAGTTCCTTTTGCAAAGAGTTCCACAGCTGCTTCAAAAGTTAAAAATGTATTTTAACAGAATCATTTTGAACAAGCTGGAGGCAGGAGTTTCCCAAACTGATTCCATGTGAAGTATGATTGAGGTAAATAAATGTCTAATGACTGTAATGATTATAAACATCATTATATTGTGATCACATGCACTCCTATTATGTCTTCTATTAATAGCACTGACAGGGTTGTAAACATTCATCCGGGTGTACCATCTTTGTTGTCTTAATAGCATTGCAATCTTGATTTTTGCGAGCACGTAAATGAAGTCCCTGTTGTGGATCCTTTCAATGAATCAACTTGCTCTGAGTTCACCTGTTCCGTATCAGCAAGGTCCATTACATAATCACAGCGCAGTGATTACAGGTCTCCTACTGGCAGAGCAATTACCCCGACTTGGTCATTATCACCTCACAACATCATCTGCTCTCCACGTATCAGCATGGACAACATAGCTGTATATTACTCAGTGTTAGGTCGCTAAGTGCGTGTGCTGCGCTAATGCAGTAAAATTAGTTCATTATAATAAGTGTGAGTGTAAGAGATGTAAGCGCTAATAAGCTCATTTGTGATACCTATCATTCTCACGTGTGTGCGTGCAGACCTTTGAAAGAGATTGTGCAAAAAATGACTGCTGCTGAAAGGTCATGTGAAAAAGAGGGTAAATGCTGTTATGCTTTATAAAAAAAAAAAAGAAAGGAAAATTTGAATCACTATATTGACAGGAAATGTCAGATTATGGTTAATTATACTAAATACCATAGCAACAGCAAGTTAATTTGAGAGTATTTTTTTTCTCATTTCCTGAATGATTAAAATAAAAATTCACTGTTAATGTTATTTGCAGTGCTTAAGTATTAAGATTAATTTAGACTTGAGTATTTTTTATGATGACATTTAATAATCCCACTTTTAGAGAAGATTTTTTTTTACTCCACTAGTTTTGATATTTAAGACCTATGGTTAGAAGCTACTCTTTTGTTTCCAATTTTACATTAATTTGTCACATTTCATTCAAAATGTATCTGTCATTTGTTAGATTTACCCCAAATTGACACATTGCAAAATAAAACACTGACACTGACAATAATCCAAAGCATATTTCTTATTTTGCTAGTTGAAACATATTTTTTACCTATAATGAAACCATTTTTACAATGTGCTGTTTTACTTAAAATCCATATGTATCTTTCCTTAACTTGCACTCCCTCTTAGTCTAGAGTGGAGTACAGGTGTTGATTAATCCTCAAGACATTTTCCTGAGACATTCTTTCATTTGTATTGACATTCTTGTGGCTGCCTAGCGAGCGGTGGGGAAATGAAAGCGCTGCCATGGTATTTTGGAGGCCCCTCAGAAGTCAGACTTACATGGACTAGCTGCTGTGATGGCCTACATTATGGAGTTTATGGCCTGTGGGGGTCTGCTCCCACTAACCCAACAGGACTTGAGGGAAAATGCCTGTCCCCAACTGGCTCGCCGCCTGCCAGACTCCTCAGCTCCAGTGTACTCCAGATGCAGAAACACGCTGTTCTAGCAATATCCATGAATATTATGCACTATTTAAAAATCAAATAAAGCAAGGGATACATTCATTATGAGCCTGTCGTCATCTTTATGTAATAGTATTTCATATTCTACAACAATAGAGTACTCTAAAAGTCAACCATGACTTGACCCAGTCAGCAAAACCGCAGCTCGCCCACTTCTTTTCTCTCGGAGCCGGACACAAATAAAGGAATTGCCCCTAATGCCTGCCCTTGTGGAGAGTGGTGGTTTTATTGTGGTTATGTTCTCTAGCAGAGCAGTAATGAGTCCCATTGCTCTGTGCTGCAGCTCTGACATGGTGTAACTGTGTTACACTGTGCTTGACTCCGCAGACAGCTAAGAAAAGAATTTCATGGTGGTGGTTCAGAAATAGATAAAGACTCTCTCCTCATTAAAAAAATAAATAAACAAGGGAGGAAAATGATATGTCAACACATTATTGACATAACACTTTTCCTCTTTGTCTCATTACGATTCCTCAGCTGTGTTGTCTCCAAAGTGTCAGATGGAGAACTGCTCGCAAACTAATTTAAAAGTTCAATCACGTACAGTAGTAGCAGTTTGTACTTTGACGAACTCCTGGCACATCACAGTTAGCGATAGGCTCACACCCACATATAATGAACGTGTGTACAGTAGGGAATTAGTTCAGTGCTGTTTGAGCATTGAATAAACATACCCCACTGTGCAGCTGGATTGTTTTTGAAAATTTTGAGAGTGATTGATGCTTTTTCTTCCCTGAGAAAATTGTCTGCACTTTAGAGGGTATAGCTAGGGGTGGAATATTATGCAAAGAAGCATCCCTACCAAAAGGTTTTTTTTTTTTTTTTTTTTTTTTCTAGGGTCAGGTTGAGCACTTACTGATGGAGAAGCGAGAGGAATCTTGGCTTCTGCACTTATCTGCTGTGTGGAGTGTGGGGTACTTTCCTCCATTTCTTCTCTATCTCTGGCACCAAACTTATCAAAATAATGTGCAGTAAGATCATTTTTGGCTTGCGCCTGACAAACTGATATAAATTTCAATCTGACTCTGACAGAAGTTTTCATTTTGCCAAGAGTGCAAAAAAAAAAGAGAGGCGTGTGTGTTTGTGCGTGTTGTGTGTGTGTGCGGAGAGGTATACTGTACACGTCTTGTGAACATAAGTTAAAATGTGGCCATAGGAAGAGAGGAGTTGGCCATGAAATGTTGTGTTTTCAGACAACACCCGGGGAGAACAAACATTTTCATTACGAGTCAATCAGTAAACCACAAATTCTTTCACGTCTTATATAGCTTTGGTGCCAAAGCACTGCCTATGTTCCCCACTTGAGAATCACTTTAACAACTCTATTATTATTCCTTAGGCTGATTATTATTTTTATCATTACCACCTGTGGGGAACTCTCCAGTTCAGCTGAGAAACTGTTGTGAAAACCACTTTTGATATGCTGCAGCCATCTGTCAGGTGTCCACTGTGCTGCTCTAAGTCACTGGTAGAGAGTAAGGAGGTAACCGCAGTTTGGCTGGGATGCCATTCAATGATGTGCCATTGGCACCCCTGTCCAGTTTGGCATCGGCTTCAGGAGCAGGAATCTTGCACCCTCATTACACCTCAGCCACTCTAATTACAACCTGCTCAAGAGCTGTTATCCTACACCTCACAGTGACAATGACAGCGCCTCCTCTTAGAGGCCTGGCCGGTTTTCTGTACTGAAACGCAACACAACACCCCTGTAAATAAATGACGGTGCTACTGGAAAGAACATGCAGCACAGTACCAATTACCAGCTGAAACCTGTGATCTGTTGGAGGCTAACATTTGTCAGGCTTTAACTCTTTTCTTTTTTTTTTCCTTTTTGAAGGCATATGTGCTATTTTCTCTTGAATTTTGCAGATGATGATGATGGTGAGGATGGTTTAATGTATTCAACTAAACGATGATGAAACCGAGCAGCATTCTTTCTGGCCCTTCACTCGGTTTCATGGAGGAGAAATCCATTTACACAACAGGCAGTGAATTCGCCTATGAATGTGTTCCATGGTGTCCTATCACACACACATTATTGTTTGAGATCCTGTGTTATGCTGACAAATCCTCTCGTGGCAGCAATCACCTAAGCGTCTTCCATGAAAGGGATGTACATATTCCTCCACTTATTTCAGAATTTATTGTGTTCATCACTAATCCAGAGATGGGTTCCTCATGTAATACCCGCCATCTAATCATTCTTAGTACTCCAAGGGCTTGTTAGACAAGATCCTGTAGTCTGTAATTGTTTTGTCAATTGATGCCATAGAAAAGCAAAGATAGATTAGAGAGCACAAGACAGTGAAACATAGAAAAATCATATCAGTACTAAATTATTTTAGAAATATAAAACACTTCTAAATGAAAATCTGCTGTAAAAGGAAAAATGGTGCATTCAGAGGATAGAATGTGCATCTGTGTGAACACCTTACTGGTTCTTTCTGAATACAGCGCACTCATTGTTTGGATAACGTGCCTGACTTTTGAGCTCTGTGACAGCGAGCACTGGCTGCCTACTGTATGTCCTCGCTGAACCTAAACATATTACACAGCATAATGTTTTTATAAAAGTCCATATTAGGCTGCGCACATCTTAAAAGGTTTATGACGACCATTTAGCATCATGAGAGCGAAGCTTAACATGGCCATGTCAAGATAACATGCAAGCATCCGTGTTGTTTTCATTGGCTGTCAGCACAGATTTTACAGTGGCTGTGGGGAAAAGGGGTATATGTGCTTAAGATGCTCCTGCAAGGGCTGTCACTGCAGGAGAGCAGGGACGGGGATGGGGAGGCGCAAAAATAGAACAAGAGAGACAGAGAGCTCTCCTGTCCAAACAGATGATGAGGAAGAATGGAGCACAGTGGATAATTTGACTCGAGTAGGGGGATAATATGGGAGCAGTATTTTATTTGAAACGGCAGATCGTCTCCCAGCCGAGCCTCTTTCGCTTGTCTGTGCTGCTCTCAAAAGGAGTGCATGGGCGAGAGCGGCGCTGCAGAAACTAGGTGGAGCTATTGCTTACATCTGCGTCCACTGGTGAGGAATCAGGGCCAAGAGAGAGGGGAGGGGAGAAGACAATGTTTAGGAAATGAATGCAGTGCAGGGCTGGGTCACAGCCTAGAATAAGACCTCGGGGGTATGAGAAGAGTAGTAGCACTGTGAACTGTGCACCTGTCACACAGGATCTGGAGGGTCTCAGACTTTAAAGTACAGCTTTAGGCCTGCTTGTTACTCTGGAGGAGGGCGAAATACGAGAAAATGTCTGCGCGGTTCATTCTTTATCGTACTGGTGCTCCCCTACACCCCTAAAGATGACACCCAACAGAAATTAATCTATAGGGAGATTGTGTTGCTGTAATGCTGAGTTGAAATTTGCAGACTAAATTACTCTTTGGCTCTATCTCTCCCATCACCCATGCATCATAAAAGCAGGGGTTTAGTGTGAGATGAATAATCTCGCTCCAGCATGCCTCTCTTCTGCTGCTCCCCCTCACGCCATAATCGTCAGAAGGCAAGCCAGCTTAGTCAACCCTGTGCTACGGGCCAGGATAATAATTGCTGTATTAATTGGTGTTGTCCAGGCTAGACAGAATATAAGAGATCCCACTGGGGCTAATAATTAATGTTTTTTACCCTCTCTTTCTCTCCTCCTGCTCTACCTCCACCACCACAAGCACCCGCACACACACACACACACACACACACACACACACACACACACACACAGTCCCTCCCTGCCTTCATTTGCTGTATCATTAAGAAAGCGCTTCAATACCTCCACAAATCTGTGTAGCAGGATGATGACGTCTCACAACAGTATTTTTAGATAAGGCAGTGGACAACAGCACTATCGCCTGTGCTGATTATGTTTATTTAGCCACTTTAATCTCACGCTGCTAAAAGATATGCATATCATGTATTCTGGGCTGTTCACAGTTGTCTGTGGGATGAGGGGGTCAAGTTAAGATCTGGTATAGAAACCTGGGCTAAACTAAGTTAATCTGGCTTGATGGGAGCTCGATGGGAGTTGCAAAACATTACAGCCTCTCTCAGATGAATGAATAAGTTAAGGGAAAAAAGTGCATTTTTGTACAGTCATTTGCTCGTAGGTGTGCACTGTATGTTTTACTCGTCTTTGTTCTCCTAACCAGATGGCTGCTGTACTACAGCCCCTCCTGGTGTGAACCTGCTTAAGTTCCCTGTCGAAGCCCAGTGAGTCAGTCTACGCGAGTGACTGCCAAAGAGGAGAAAAGCGTTTTATGAAAGGCACACTGGAGCTCATGGCAGTTTTACGCAGCCCTCCACCTTCAGGAAACAGATAATTACAGGCTGCATTATGTGCTGTAGTATCATGTCAGAAAGTATAGTGACTGCACAGGACTGCTGAATGCACTATTACAGCGTGTGTTCCAATTGTAAAACGATGATTATACTCTATGATCCCTTTTAAGACAGATATGGGGATTTTTTTTTTTTTTTTTTGCTCAGCTGGTATTTAGCACATATCTCAGTGTGGTGCTTTTAAATACATCTCACAATTTAAGGGGGAAGGAGCACAAATTTGGAAGTAGTTAAGAGAAAATGGCCTAATAGGAATCTAACTGGGTTATTTTCAAATACAAGCCTAACCACACACTACAGATCTGTCACGCCTTTAATTTAGTGACCTCCCATGGTGTACTTGTTCTTTTTATTTTTTTTTTCTCTCTTTTTTTCCCCTTTCTCCCAGAATAATAAAAAAAAAGAAGTGATTGAGGGAATGACCCTTTCTTTTGGAGGGCTGATTGAAGCTCATTCACCATGAGTACCTGTGCTGTGGAGATTAGGCAGTTTGGTATTAACAAGCTTCATTTAAAGTCATTTAAGGTCAAAGCTGGCGTGTCACAGAGGCTGTTGCTTAAATGTCCTCTCTCTTGTTCTTAACCAGCGCCGTTGACTGTACGCCTTAATTGTAACCACAGCTTTAATGAGGCCCAAAGCAAGTGAAAAAACAACAACTTCTCTATAACAATGTGCAGGGGGAATTGGAAGAGGCGCAGCTCGTCTCTGCGAACGGGCAGGGAATTAGGACCATGCAGAGGCCCTACTTTGTTAACAGTCCTGACAGGGTTATTTGACCATCTGCTTTAATTACAGGTACTGACACACTCGCAAGCTAATGCCTAAGTGTCACCCAAGCAAAGGTGCAAATTAGCCTCCACTTGTGGAGCCATGGTGTGCCACACATTAAACTAACAACATCAAGCACAATCAATTAAAATGTCTGTTCTCATCATTTTCAGTAGCATTCCTGTCTTTATATTTTTTCGAGTCAATCTGATGATTTTTTTAAATAAAAATAAAATTCCGTAAAGAATAATTGAAGACGTTTGTTTGTATTAACATATCCTTCCTCAGAACCTGTTGCTCATCGTGGGGAAATTTACGTTGCATTGGAAAATGCTTTGTTACAAGTGTACACATGCTGACAGTAGGACAGAATATTGCCACCATGGTTGGTATTTGAAAGGCTAAGGTTTATGAAGCCTGCAGGGCAAATTAAACAGCTGCATTCCCAACATGTCTTGTTTTGCACCACACTAGTAGTTAAATAAATGAGAGCCCTGCATTCGATTGAGTTCTCACTTTCTAAGAGAACCTGATCACTTCTCTGATTTTATTTCAACTAGATCAAGCTATGAAGTGAGATTGAAACTGCATCCATTAAATCTGGACAATTTCTGCCCCATAATCCACCTTTCTGCTCCAGCGGCTTTTCCTCCTCAACATCTGCAGCAAGCCTGCAACTCTGCAGAGGGCATGACACAAGGGAAGCCTACGGTATTACTTTTCACTTTTCACCCGCGCTCACCTCTGACTCATGGGTGTTACCAGAGCGAACTATCAACTAATCAGCTTTCTACACATATCTTCTCAGTGTCGACAGTTTGCCTGTAATTCTCTGTTCTTGTGGGTCTGTGTAGAAGCGAGTGAACTCTGTGGCGCTTAAATCAAGCAGTCATTAGTTGTAGAACAGATTGTCTTTTCTTCCAGGGCCTGTCCTTCGGATAAACAGGCCCGAGTGCCGACATATGATCCCTTCAACTAACATCCTGACCAATTGATGGAAGGAATAGTAATCAGGCAAGCGGTCATGTGGATGACACACTACACTGTCTGTGTGATGCAAACTTTAAACTGCTTAACAGGTTGGAATGCAAAATATAGCATTAGCTGCATAAATCTTTGAGGAATATTTAATCTCAGTGAGCTGGAATTGTACTCACCATAATAAAAACACAGCAAATTACAAATGAGTATTAATATAGCAACTTTATGTGTTCTTTACTTGCCACGACAGTTGAAATGTGACACGATGTGAGGTAGTCTAACAGCATGAGAAATCGAAAAAGAGGCAAATGCTTCCTAATGGTGTGTTTTCATCCAAGTTAAATGTCTGTCTGTGTGATCTCTTCCTGCAGGAGCCTGGTGTTCTTTCAGTCGCCCAACCCAGGCAATAACTGTCATTAATTAGTCTGATAAATTACGTCCAAAACAATGACATGTTTAAATGGTCCAATTTAGCTCAAATCCTAAATGAGATATTACATCAAAAGCCAGCCATTTCTCTCTTTTAGCCCATTTAAAGAGGCATACTGCCTTCCTGAAAGCGTTTTAAAGGTTACGATTTCCTCAGATGATAAAGCAGTACCTTTTAATGAAATTCTAATTAGTAATTTCATGGACTTTGTTACCAACCATATCTGATTAGTGCACATTTTCACAGCCCACTTTAATTAAGCACACTTACAGTACAGTTTCAAACATTCCCCACTTGAAGATGGAGCTCAGTGCATCAAAAAAAAAAGAAAAAAAAAAAATGTACTTTGTAAACACCAATTTTGGACTTTCCTTTTTAAATTCGATTAAATTTGAATACATTTCTTTGTGCGGGTGTGTGTTTATGGAAATATCTTTTTTCCCTCCTTTCTGTAGCACATGCCCTTGAACATGAAAATGTGGTGACGATAAGGTTCTCATTACCTAACATGAATTTTGCTTATTAGTTAATATGCTGACAACACAATTAGTCCCCTACAGTTTTTTTTTCTTTTTTTCCTTTTTGGAACTTTTTTTCTGAGCTTAAACTCAGCTGCATATGTAACGATGCAGACTTTTAATTTGTTGGCAATGCGGCTGATTTGACGTACGTGGGAGGTGCGGCTACAGGTTGATACTACAGCACGTTTTTCAGCTATATGCACAACATAATCATATTACACTTTTTACAAGTGGGTTGCAAGTCTCCCACCCCATTGTGTCACAGCCAATTACACAAGTTGGTGTGCCGCTGAGGCTTAGGGACTGTTGACCAAAGAGCCCCAAGACGTAATCTGATTTCACTTTTATTCAAATAGTTTTCCACTTTGAGATGTAATCCTGGTTTCATAATATGAACTCTGACCTTGAATATCAACCGGACTGCAGTTGGTATTTAATGTTCATCAGAGCTCAATGTGGGAGTCGTTCCCTCACAGTGGAGTACTTTTGACACAGCCTTCGCCCAGCCGCCCCACAGTGGCCCCGGTGGACCCTCTCAGGTCCCTAACCACACAAGTGTTTTGCACGGTGGCGAAACTGTTTCAGTCTGACTGACATCCCGGTGTTGGGGAACACTGTTATAAAAGTGTGCAAAGCGTGACAGACCACCTTGGCCCAACCTCCTCGCCCCATCTTTCGTTTTTAAACATGGAGCCCGCCCTGTCAAGTCACATGCCGGAGCTGTAATTTAGACTAATAATTACCAGACATCACCACAATGAAACATCAGTGTCTGAACTTCTTTGGACCAAACTGAATTTTAATACATTTGGAAAAGGTTGGCCGGAGGCAGGAACCCCGCACACTGGGAAAAGCAGCGCACATGTGGAAGCACTTTGGGAAGTGATAAATGATTTGAAATCCACAACGTCCCCGAAAATGGAAATTAGGGCGAACAGGTGTTAAATGGGAACCACTGGTGCATTTTGAACAGGGGAAAGAAATCGTCCCAGGTCTTTGGAGCCAGATGTGACAGGGCCGGGCCCGGGATGGGGAGGGCTTTGGTGAGTGGTCATGGCCGGAGGTGTCTGATGTGTGGAGGCCCCGTGTGACCTCCCCTCCAAGAAATAACGGATCACTTGTGTCAGCTGTTCCGGGGGAGCTGTTCCTTTCTCTTACCCTCTCTGCTGCCACAAATACGTTGCTTCTCTGGAGAGCATAAATAGAAATATTATCAATTTAGTAATAGCATAACTTGCCTCATAGATAACATGTGCAGGTCATTTTTAGCTATAATCTGCTGTACATGTGAGGTATTCTAGCTAAAGAATATGATAATAGAAGCTTCAGCTCTCTCATCACCTCTGGCATTATTTCTAATTTGTATGGGTGCTGTCTTTAACATGGATAATTGCCATAAATTGGAGCTTTATTCACAGTGGGTCAGGAAATGGCCAAGTGTAACAGCCATCAAGTGAGGAAGACTAATTTTCCCTGCGCTCTGCCTCATACTCATACTGGAATTTCGAGCCAAGGGAACTGGGCCGTGACCTAAATGCCCATGATTTCATTCACATCATGCCTGGGTTCTGTTCACCTTAGGGAGCCATTTTAAATGTGATGAATCATTTACATTGTCACAGATAATGAATGAATAACAAAATGGCAAATGTTGCTGGCGTTACAGAAAATAACTCAAGTAAGTAGGATAAACATAGGACTGGTTTTCATAATTGTGGTGGCAATGAATATTTTCTTATTTTGGACACTCTATGCACTGACACAGCTGACAGTAAGCCTGCTCCTCTACCCTAAACCATAGACTATATATAGATTATGGACGTGGCCTATTGGCTTTATAAAGTCACGCTTTAAAGTCTCAACTTCAACATTATGGCTGTCACCATCTTTGTTTTTTGGAGCAAAATGACCACTTCTGGACAAGAGGATGGAGTGCAAAGTTATGATTTAGCTTGGTTTGCACGGTGCATCCACAAATTGTTGGGGTGTATTAGAGATACTTGCTAATTATTGGTAAGATGCAAACAGAATACCAGAATTTCACTCACCAAAACTGGAGTCCATACTTCTTTTGGGGGCTGTTAGTACAATTAACCACAAAGTAAGCATATTGCTTATAAGATAATTGCAAATAGGAACCAACTTGAAAAGGTCCAACTGAACTGGACCTACCAGACACAGTCAGGGAGGTCCAGTTCAAATCAGGTGGCGACTAACAGACTGTTAGCTGTCAAGGTGACACCCAAGTCAAATAACAATAATACATAACATCAAGTCTCAATGGAATTGAAAAGTTGTCAAAAAGAGCTTTTTTTTTTTTTTTGCCGGGCTGTAAACATGGTTATTTGTGCTGTAAAGTTGGCCATTTTAACCCAGGACTCACTTTTGAAGCCAGCCTCAAGTGGTCATTTGAGGAACTGCATTTTCATGTAAGCATAATTTTTTAGCCTCAGAGGTTACCTCTTGACCTAAGCGCCCAACCTCCATTTTCCTCATGGACACAAACACCTAAACACAAACCTCCTCACTGTTGTCAACTTTTCTGATGATATTTCTCCCCCCGTCAGTCTCAGCTTTCTCTGCTGATTTCATGGAACCTCTCTCAGACTCCATGAACTGTCCACTTGTTTTAGCTCTAAACTCTCAGATTGTTTTGTCCCAGCTGTCAAAACAAGAGGAGTCAACATTAGGCGCGTTTGCACTCTTGGGTAATGATCAGTGCAGTATTAAATCGCAGTGACCAGAGAAGATCCCAGAATGCATCACTCTGTGGAGGATTGCTGTATTGGTCTAGAAAATGGACAGCTGTTAGGACTCTGTGGTATTTCAAGAGTATAGACTTCTTACTAATAGAGTGGCACGCTGCCCAGATGGATCCTAATCCCATCTATACATCAACATAAGTTAACCATTTCATTAACCCTTCTGTACAAACTGCTGCTGTTGGATTGCTGTGTAGCTGCATTGTTTTGCCATGACACCACTGTAGGGAAGTTTAATTGACTATTCCATTAATAACACGGACAAACTAATTTAGTAGAACCTGTCCTCTTTAAACCACGGGAACAAAGAGTAGGAGGGTGGAAATCAATCTCAGCTTTGTGCCTGAGCCACTGACCCGTTCATGCTTTGAAGATTGCTGCTGTAAAAAAAAAAAAAAAAATCTGAGAAGTTATTTAACTACAAACAGAGCCTACCTTCCCCATTCCAGCTGCATAATCAGGCATAATAAGTGACTGCAAAGGTCCACTTAATGTATTTCTAACACTGGAGACCTGCTAATCCTGTCAGGGGGAATGAAATAGAGGGGGGAACCGTGCAGAAGCCCAGCCATGGAGCTGAGCATTTACCTCCATAACCATGCAGGCAAATGCCTGGGCGCCTTTCACACAAAAAGAGAAAGAGAGGGAGAATAAGCCCAGCTTCATATTTCAACCCAAAGTGGGGATCCATTTTTCCGCTTTACTGGCCATCGAGGAACAGTGGGAATAACAACAACAGCAGCCACGGCCGTAACAGCCTGTCTCACTGGGCTGAGTCCTCATAAACCTATGCCATTATCACTTTCTTTATGGGCCTTTAAATAGAGAGTCCTTCAGATCAGCCATGTGTGCTTGCCTAGGTGAACTTCAGCCCCCTCACTTTTCTGCCGTTTGTAAAAGGACATTTAATGCTCTTTTTGGATCAACCTCTGTGTCAATAATAATTTTGAAATATGTTTCCTGCTGTTATCGTGTACAGAACTCTGCTTGAGGTTTTGCATGCATTTACTGTGTACAGACTATTGATTACTAGTTTATTTTATGTACTTACACTACATATTCTTAATGGATGGGACTGCTAGTTGTACTCTAGTTAAACACTATTATGCCATCAAATGATAAAAAGCAAAATTAGACCCAAAGAGGAAAATGTTGAGCCTTCAAGCACGGATGGCTTGTGAATAATAGAAGCATAAAAAGGGAAGAAAACAAACAAAGAGTCCCAAATCAACAAACACACTGAGGCTCATCAGATATCGCATTTTCCCCAGCTCTGTTTGTCAAAACACCTTTTATGGTGGTCTTTGAAATTCAGGGCCCCATTAACAGTTCAAGCATATAATCACATCTCCGTAATGAGGTATTAATTAAGCGAGGGGCATCCATTGGCCCGCTAAACAGCCTCATAAACAATTGACAGGAGATTTGTGATTTTTGACTCCCTGACACCATTAAACAAATCAATATTGGGTTTTGCAGACATGCTCTCCGGCTGGCTCGCTCTGGTCTTTGCCAATCAGCTCTGTTGAATACTAATGAGGGAATTAACCGCCTCGTATTCCGCATGTGTCCCATCAAACAGATCCTTATCAAGTGAGTCTCATTTGCATGGAAGAAGACTCTGCTTTGTAGGTAAAGATTTCACAATATGTCACTCATTATGCCAGCCCACCCCACCCCAACCCAATCTCCTATCCCTCCACTTGTTTCTTATTTTCTGTGAGGCTCTTGAATACCCCCATGTCCACAAACACACACAGCCACACCAGATATTCATAAGCCCTGTTTGGTTCTCTGGTCCTGCAAGAGATGATGATGTAACATAATAAATAGAACGGTTGTTTTCAAGTGGCGCATTTATCCTCACTATTTCTGCCGAGATTTTCTCTCACCACGCCTACAGTTAGTTCTTCTTTGAAATGACTGTCTGTTTGTTGTCGCCAGGCTTTGGGCTCCTTGAGTGCTGCGGTAATCTTGTTTGATGAATATTGCGCCCAGACTACTTAAAGATGTTTGCTGTTCAAATTACAAAGCTGGATTTTTCAAACCTGCTTTTCCATTCAATGTTACACCATCTAAAACATTGTAAGTGACAGCGTCTGAATTTAAATTTTTCATTTCTTTCTTTATTTTTTACAATGTGCAGCAAACACCTGTGTTTAAAAAAAGAGACACGATTAGTCAGACATTAGACATGTTTTCTTTGACTTTTATGAGCGTTAAAGTGTTCTTGGGCAATAATAGCGATATGGAGCACTGCTGTTACTTCAGTGTCCTTGCTTTGTCTGTGCTGTGCATGTGCAGGAGGCTATGTGTACACATATGCAAGCACGTAAGCAGGGGTATTTTTCATCTTATTTTAAGGCTATTCTGTTGCTGTATTGCCAGTTGGTTGTACTAGCATGGTAGCAAATATAGCTACTATTGGTATTTTATGGTTATAGATACATGTATATAAAAGATGGAGAAGCCTCTGTACCTAAATAATGCCTTAAACCTGCTTTTTTTTAAATGTTCAGCAGGGGGCGACTCCTCTGATTGCAAAAAGATGTCCAGTTGTCTAGAGCACAACAGTGACAACCCACTTTTTTAAGGGCTCCAGTTTCGGAAGTGAATTTCCCATTCATTTTCTCCATTGACATTTCAGAAAATCCTTATATAAAAAGTTTTAAGCCTTGAACTAAGCCAACCAGCTACGAGGTTAATCATGATCATAAAACGATTTGATTTGGATCAAAAAATAGAGGAAAACTAAAAAAAAAAGGCAAATGTACAAGAGTGTGTACATAATTACTTTTAATGGTGAAAGAACTACTCATCCCATAATGCACTGCAAATCCCAGATTCCACAGCGAACGACTTCCAACCTTCTCGAATTTAATCCTTTTCATTATGGTAGTGTTGTATAATAATAATTTTGAATATATTTTGTAGTTTGTGTTTTGTGTGTGTGTGTGTGTGTGTGTGTGTGTGTTTGTGTGTGTGTGTGTGTGTAGTATACTCTAGTTGTCAGGTACCTGACTGCAATCACCACTCTCGCAGTTTCTGAAGTTTGGCGCTCACTAAGCAACCTGACGTTTGAGGATTTAAACATTTCCATGGTAACAGCGACCTCCAGCAATGAGAGACATTGCTGTTTCAGTTTAGGATTGTGGGTAGAGTAGTTCTTTTCCACAACATTGCGAATAAAATGATTTTTAATTAAAACAAGGTTGATATCATACAGACGTGTGGTTTCTACAGGAGCTTATACCGTCATTTCACATTGTCATACCTCATAGTAAGTTTGGATGGTTACAATGTTATGGCTCATAATCAAAGTCCCTATGGAGAATATGAATGGGATTTTTACTTACAGAACATCACTGTTGTGCTCTATAAAGGGCTATGAGAAAATGACACTACTTCTAACTCGATTTATGAGTTTATGGTCTTAATTGCTAGTTTCAAGTCTTCTTCAGTACTACATGATGTTTATTTTCTAAATTATAGTCCCACTGAGAGTAAAATAAAGGGTCAAGCAGGACACGTTTGGGGCCAGGCTATGCTTTGATTGACAAGTTGTCACCATGTGGACATAAAGTGCCCTTTGTTTCCCGGTTACCTTTTTTAAAATAAAACATTTTATGACATTAGGAAAAGTAAAGGTGTAGATATTGTAATAGCACAGAGATGGCTGAATCCCATTTATTCCTCTGCTTCAGTTTAGTAATAATGGTTCACCATGACACTGCCTTGACTTGCTGTGATACTAGAATAGAACAAAGCAAGCTTTGATTTTATTAGTGACACCTGTGCTTTTCTACTACTTCAAGTCAAAATGTCTGCTGTGAGAAAGGCCTTTTGTCTGTAGTGTAGGATTTTAATGCATCCAGTTCTCCCGGACATCACACTAAAATGATCATAGTGACATGATCAAATGTCAAACAGAGTTGGAGCTGCATTCATTGCACAATACATTCTCCAAGTTTAGGTTTCAGCAGGTGAGCCCAAAAGGACAGAGCATCTAATTTAACCTATCTTGGGAGTGCTCTCTGCACTGCTCACCCCAGAAAAATGAGTGACAGAGGATGGCCTGTTGCCTTTGTGCTGTGTGTGTGGCCGTGGGGCGGTGAGTTAATGCAGGAGATTGACTCTTAATTGCAGTGGGGAACGCTCATCTTTTCTCATTAATGAGAAGGAGCCCGAGCCTGGAGATTTTCTCATCACACAAATACACTCCTCCACCGGCCAGGTTAAGTGCTGTTTAGATTATTGGCTTCCCTGCATATGATTTCTCCCGAGCACTATGTCTCAGATTGTGAACACAAGCGAAAGATGAAATGGGAGTGAAGCAGGAGTTAAAGGAAGATGGGGTTTGTGGTTGTGTTTGCTGGGGGCGGAGGGTGCCTCTGAAGTGAGTCAGTCACATGTGTGATACGAGTCCAGAAGAGGCAGGGCTCCATCCAAGGGGGCTGGTGAAACCTCTTCATGGAGCCTAACGAGGCAGATGAGATGGCCATTTATGGGATCACGTTTCATTTGCATTTTGTCCAGCCTCCAGATCAAAAGACAACCTTAATTTGAGGGCTGCACCAATAGAAAGTGAGTGTTTGCTGATGGATACAGATGTTGTGGGTGAAGCAGAGCAGAGGCAGTAGAGCTGTTCTGCCGGTCTGTCTGTCTGTGAGTCTGTGAGTCTGGAGGTGGGGGTTAACCTCCGCCTAAAGAACGACCACTGGCTCCCCATGATGCATAACCGTGAGGGATTAGAGAGCACAAAGCAGCAGACTGTTTGGTGGAGCACTAAAATGTGCTCCTCTGGGGCTCATTGAAAAATGATTGCCGATTAAGTGTTTGAAGTCTGCCAAAGACGAGTGTGCGTTTTTAGTGGGATGACGATGAAACTCTATCTTTCCTGCTTATGCAGGCAATTTTCCCTCTCTTTTTCCACTAACCGTACCATGATGTGTGTTCTCTTGTCGTGCCTGGAGTTGAGGTTGCCAAACTCATTTCACCTCTTGGACCCCAGCTTGACTGGAAGCCAGACAACCAAAAGTGATAAGAGTGAATTAAGCTGTTACTCTCCAGCGGGAATGTTATTATACCGCCAGAGAGAGGCATTGATTTCCCTATGAGAACAACAGGTGAGCTTGTAGAAAATAACTTGGAGTCTACCTAAATAGCAGGTAATACCGAGTCTATAAAGATAGAATTATGTTTATGGAAATAAAGAAGATAAGGTTTCATAACGCAATTCACACAGGATAAATTGGGTCATGTCCTAATACCATATTTAGAGCACCGTAATAGTCATAATTTCTAGGGGGTCCTATTTGAGCAACAACAGGGATTGCTAAAATGTTTTATTTTTCAAGTGGTATTTATCCAACATGATTTGCAGTTTTCTCAGGTATTTATTTAGAGTGTAAAGCAGTGAATTGTAACTCTTAAAAAATTCCGTGAACAGAATAATGAAGTGTAGCGTCCGCTGTGATCCCGGGGTCAGTCAAAGTCAGCCTGCAGAGGCATATGGTACTGTGCTTCCTTTGATTAATTGAACCCCTAAGAAGGCTAATACTCTGAAGTGAACTGGAGGAAATAATTTGTGCAAGAGACAATGTCGAGAGTGATGACAAACATAGCTTAGTGTTTCCCTCGTTGCACCTCAATTCCCCGCAATGTCAGCTTTGAAACTGCGGCGCTCCTCAATATATTATCGTGTTACACTCATTTGTTTTCATTATTGCATCAAAGAGGATCTGGTCATGCAGCGGCCATTTTCTGCTGTACGGAGGCCTAGAGAACAAATGTGACTCTGGAGTCACTTTGGGGTTATACAAACAATGAGGAGTCTGCAGTTTAATAAAGGGTTAGACTCACATTCTTATGTTACTACATAAAGAGAGCAACAGCCACTGAACTTCAGGGTGAATAAAAATATTCATTGTTGCCCTGTTCTGGAGTAATATTTGAATTTCTAAGTAGGGTTTAAGTTAATTACAGCTACGTTCACATCCTGTTATAGCACATCAAGCCTCCAGTTTTATATCACAAAATAATGCCTTGAACTAGACTTGAAAGCAATGTTTTCCTCTAACCCGTGTTGGTAAACAAAGCAAAAAGATTTGTTTTAGAGTTGTAAAAGGAGCTGAGCCGAGTATGTTAAGTAATCTCACGGAGAAGCTGGAGGGGAAGGGGTGAAGGGTGAAGCTGGCCCCAGCGGACAGGTGGAGGTAAGCTGAGAGCCATGCCACCCAAGGGGAGGATGAACTTGAGACGTGTCCCTCACTGTCCTGTGAAGGTGGAGGTCAGCAGACAGCCATGCTGATCAGCCGAGATGCCCCAGTCAGCAGGAGGGACCGGACCCTTCTTCCCTCTGATGAAATGAAGCCACCAGCAGGCCAGGTCAGTCTCAATTAGGACTCATAAACTATAATCAAAACCTCAAAAGCTGGGCTGCAATACTCGGGTGGTCAGGGCAGAACAGAGCACATCTTTGTGCCGTGAGAGTGTATTACTCATGCATGAAACAGACACACCTTGTTCCAGTGACTGAGATGTATCTCTCAATCAACTTGGAAACAACCACCTTAAAAGTTGATGCTGTTGTCGACTTTTACCCCAAAAAGCAAGAGTTAATTAACTTTGGGAAAACCATTCACAAGTGTCACAATCCCTTCTCAGGCAATTTCCACCTTATATGGCGCTTTTATGCTAATCTCCCTAAGACATCAGAATATGGTTATAACCGTCTATAAGCCCAGAGGTTGTTTGTTTTCCACTAGCATCTCTATCTAAGGCAGATTTATTGTTTGTTTTTGAAAGCCGGTAATTAAGGCAGCTGCAAATTTGTATTTCTGTTGTCTGAGGCCTGGGGCCAGGATTAACAGCATTTAGCATTGTGGAGTGTACCCCGCCCCCTTTAAATAGGGTCGATAAAAAAAACATGGAAAGACGAGTTCGTGTCTTTAACACACACACAAAAAAAGGCTGTTTGACATGTTTATGCAATTGTTCAAAAATGAGTCACTTGTTAATTGTATATTCACGCGTGCTGGGGGAACATTTTAAACAGCAGACTGCTGCTAACTGATGAATATAGTAGTTATACGTGTAAAAAGAAAACACAGGACACGGGAGTGTTCGTTTCATCCAAAGTGTTTCTAGTTCTCTTGACAGACAGCTATACGTTAACTGTAATATTGTTTGATGAAACAGATACATTGATAGGGAAATGACTAATATCTTTCCTGCCCTTCAAAGCATATACTTGACATGAATCACATATTGTTAAGAGAAATAATTACAGCTACACCGGCATTTGGATTGTGGTTTTGACACCAAAGTGACACGTGATGCCAAAGGGTATTTGGAATGGCCATTGCATTCTGACACTCATTACCCTGGCATTACAAGAACACGTCAAGCATGAACATTTTCCCAATTTCTGCAGTAGAATTTGAACAAAGGGTTACATTATAGCTGGGGAATCCTTAGACATTCACTAGGCATTATTTGCCCTAGGCTGCGCCCATGGGTGACATCTCAACTCCCTGGGTTATTACACCTGCCCATCAAGCATCGGCTCTCAGCCTTTTTTGCTCAGTAACAAACATGTTTGAGCTGTCACTGGGATCGACTCGCTGTACAGACTTGCTTACCGGGAGGAAGTTTTCTGTTAAAGACGGCACGTTTGAAAGCAGATCAAGGCGATAAGCCAGATTGAGTAGGTAATAAGTCATTTTAACTGATTCATCATTTAACTCGCTCTGACGGACTGATATCCACACTGATAATATCTGCTACAAATTATAGGCTGTGAAAAGATCGACTTTACAGGCTCACTCATGTGACAGTAAAAGATTTTGCTTGTAGATTTTGAAGCCTCTGCTTCAACCTCAGGGTGCAGGTCATACTTTTCTGACCAACCAAAGTTCCCTTAAGCTGTTTTTACACATTTCTAGACATTACTTAAAGGAAGCGCATGTTAGAATGCAAATTTCTCATGCAGTTGGATCAGATGTTAAACACACCAGTAGTCACATCGGTGTGCACTGACTTGACAATAGTGCGCATCAGTGCATTATAAATGCCAGGTTGGAATCATGTGTCCTTCCTCCTGCACGATCTACTCAGGCAGCACCGTCACCTAAACCTGTTTCTAGTAGCAAGAACACGACTATCTCCTGCTGTGTGCTGCGTGTGAAAAAACTTCAGGCACCCAATTCTCCCAGCATTTTCCAAGGAGCAAACTATGTACTCCCAACAGTGTTGCTGTAAACAAAAGAAAGACAATTTTTCCCCTTTTCTACAAAGTTTTCCTTCTGTTTTTATTTTGTAAGCTAGAGACTTAAATATAACAACAATAGTTAGATAGATTCTGTTTAGGTTATTGCAGCTTCAACCATGGCATACTTTCAGCTGTGTTTTTTCAAGAACCAGTGCAGTAAATGAGAAAAGCCAAGCAGTTATGAGGGACCACACAAATAAATTCTATATATAGGACAGCTTTTCTGTCAAATAAATGGATTTCTGTTTTTACAGCTTTGCCAGTTCATAGAACTTTAATGAGGTTTATATTTGCTCTTGTAGCAGTACACAAGACTAATACATTTCCTGCAAAAACAGTCGTGGTGTGTTGGGAGAAAAAAGAAGAACTCAGTAGCCCCAGAAATGATGCATCATAGTTACATTGTTGCAAAAAAGAAAAGGACTTCGACTGTACGTTATGTGTATTTTTTAGTCGCAGTCTTGTGACAAGCATAACCTGCTTCAAGTCAGGAAGGGTCAGCCTGCGAGTTTGTAGCTAAATGGGTTCAGTGTTCAGTTGAACGAAAGATGGTGGCCACCCTGGGGGAGCTCTCTTGTAGTCAAACCTCAGCATGCTCTGGTAATCCTGTTAAATAAGCAAGGACTTGTAGCACCTCCAGCAGATTAGATGTGACCAGAACTGAAGAAACACCTTGGAAAACTGAGTGAAGCCAGAAATTCAACAAACTCTAAAAGACAGACCAAAGTAACAGAAGTGGAAGGGAGTTTACGTTGTGTTACTCTGAGGTGGAACCGTCCTTGATCAAGCTGCTTCAGGGTATGAGAGGGACAGAGGAGGTTGTTAAATGACCCTGTCGTGTTTCACCTTATATGATATAATTTCACACATGAAACAGTCAGTCCTTTAAGATTGTTATATACTGATCTCACTAATATGAAGAAGACTTCCTACAGGAAATACATACAATGTGACTGCACTGTATATCTGCAAAGGTAGAGAGTGTGCACCAGAGGAAAAGTTTATTTTTCCTCATACATTCCTCCACCTTAGCTCTGTCATAAGCTATTTTCTGCTCCACTGCAAATCCTAATTGATCGAGTTCAATCTTAGCTTTACATTACATGGGCAGATGACATCATTTGATACCGATATTTTGCGCCGTTCTCGCTGGCTAATGTTGTTTTGCCAGCTTTATGGCAACGCACCGTCTAGACAAAGGCATATGTACACAAAAATCAAGTGTATAAATGTTTAGACAATCATTATTTTAATTTAAAAATTTTAAGGTTGACTTACCTTCGGTGGATGGTGCCAGTCACTGTTGGATTGTGACAGCACGAGTGTTATGCTAAGGCCTCCGGTGCTTTGGTCTCTTTCAGGCTCACATGCTTCATGAGGATAAGTCAAGAGTGAAGAGACAATAGTGCAATTTATTACACAGCTGAAGATCAGGTTCTGCTGTCAATCCTGGCTTTGCTCAAAGGTTATGCTGCATGCTCGTGTGTGTTGTTTCAGTTATGAAGCAATGATGGAGGCTATTTTGTGCATTGTCACCCGAGTCTGACATTTTTGACAGTCAGCACTCTCATCAAATAATCCCTTCATAATCCTCCACTTTTTAAACAAACAACATGTGATTAAATGGTGTGAAATAGTTTCTTAAATGTGGTGGCTGAAAACCCAGGTATTTGGATTTATAAACCTTAAAGGAGAATTTTCTCTCCCATATCTTCCCATATCTTCAATTAAAAGATATAAGGGTG
>VUQI01018706.1:11600-23743 GCA_015106735.1 Paratilapia polleni | reverse complement strand
GGTAGAATCACTCAAAATGGCGGAAAGAATTGTGTAATCACCTTGTAATTTGCATTTCTAAAACAAATACCTACAAAAATCTGAACATCAAAAATAGTCTGCAGTTAAAAGAGAGTGCTGCAGACCTTAACAAGCTGTTT
This sequence comes from Paratilapia polleni, assembly GCA_015106735.1. Lineage (NCBI taxonomy): Eukaryota > Metazoa > Chordata > Actinopteri > Cichliformes > Cichlidae > Paratilapia > Paratilapia polleni. The sequence continues at coordinate 23,603 of VUQI01018706.1, read as the reverse complement.
AAGGTCTGATTGAAAGGAAGCATGGCTCAGATATGAGAGCTGTCAACTAAAGCAGTGGAAAGGATTAGATGTTGATTGTTTTCCTTTTATGGGAAGGTTATAAAAAGATAACATATGGGTAGACCACAGAAGACATTAGAAGACAAATGTCAGGACAGAAAACCCAAGGTAATATTATGACAGAACTGTAAGAAATGAACTGAATGAAATGAGATGTAGTTATAGAAAAGCCAAATGAAAACCCAATAATAACATCAAAACAAAAGAAAGTGGAGGTACAGTGGGCTAAAGAGAAGCAAATCAAATTTGGGCTCAGATTTGGACACTTTTCTCATTCCATCGACAGAACATAGGTTTGGTGATGAAGTCATTTTTCAGAATGATAATGCATCTTGTCACAAAGCTGAAGCTTTTCTTCAGGAAAGACATATCAACTCAACAGCAGCAAACAGTCTGGATCTCAATCCAATTAAAAATTTATGGTGGAACTTGGAAAAACATGGTCCATGACAAGGCACCATTCTGCAAAGCTGATCTGTCAACCACTAGAGTCCATACCTCAGACAATTCAGGCTGTCACAAAAGCCTGAGGAGGTGCAAAGTACTAATTATGTACTTAAGTACTAAGTGTTTTTGTTGATGATTCCATCTTTCCTCAACATTGAGTGATTTCATCAGATCATACTTGATCTGGAAAAAAATAAACCACTCATTAATATTTAATGGTTTTGTGTCCCATCCGTGATTTGTTCATTTGCTACAAAATAAAAAAGCTGAATGAGCATCCTCCATGTGTGGTTTGCCAGGGGCTTTTAACATCTTCCAGTTACTGAAAAAAATCGTATCTTAAAATGTGGCTAAAACAAACCCTAACCCTACACAGGTCGCTGGTGACGTGGTAGATCATAAAAGGTTAAATCATAACTCACACAAATCAGAGATCGACAGAAATGACAGATTTCTTACATAGTTTAATAGAGCTACATAAAAGAAAAGTTTTTGTGGTGTAGCAACTTCAGTCACAGATGTGGTAATAAATGACCAGCAGAGATGATGTCACAGCCAGCCCTAGTGCTGAAATCATGTATACTCACTTGTGATCATTGTGTAGATTCTTCAATGCCCATTCAGCCTCTGAATGTCAGCGTTCCAATGAGTTCAACGTAGTCGATAGTAGTAGGTAATCACCCTGTCCTTTTAGCTTTTTCCAGTCTGCAAAAATCAGAAGATACTACAGACCAGAGAGCATTTAAGGTCAGGGTCAAATAATTTCACACATTAGATTATTTCTTCTTCAAGAAACAGCCCACATAATGCAAAAATCTAACCAAGACTAGCTCTAAGCTAGAATTGGGATTCCTAGAATGCCTGTAAATTTTTCACCTTGAAAGCACTGACGTTGGTGAAATGGGCTTTTCATATGATGAGTTTTGACCTTATCTGACTGCTCTGTACGGGATTGTGGTGTTTCCACACATCAGCGTGGGATGCTGACCTGTGTCTGCCCCGTGCTGTGCAGACACAGTCAGAAGTTAAGTCAACAAAGACCATGTGTGCCCTGAAAGTGAACAGTCGGCTTATCAGCTTATCATGTGTTTCCCCTGCAGCTACTTACGCCATTGTCCTGCCTCACAAAAAATGTTTTTCAAACCAGTCTGCTGTCCTCTCCTGCCTTGTGATGTGAATGATGACATCGCCCTATTGAGGAAAAACTGAGGAGTTTTATTCCAAAGTGGGTCAGTTGAGTACTTGATTAAAGATCACAATGTCTTGATACACTTATGACCCATATCAGCCAAGATGCTCTGAATCATGCCACGCTGATTCACAGGGTTTCGGAAGACTTAATTATACGTCTTGATTAGTTGTAAATTCTCTCTGCCTCTTCAGATTTCCTATTCTGCCCATGATACGATTTAATTAAGTTCCATTATTAATACTGAAAGTTACGTAGTTGTTTGCTTTCAGCTGATGCTGTGTGAGTGCGTTTGCCCAAAGCGGCAACATCCGGGGCTAAAAAATTAAGCCAAAACCTGCTGTTCTTAAAATGACCACTTGAGGCCAGCTCCACTTTGACAGGTGTGCTGACAAATGTAGCAGATAGCTGTCTGCTAGGTCTCACCTCTGCCAATTCGAGTCACTGAACTTGACCTCTCAACTGTGTTTGTGGTGCTGGTGCCTTTTGGAGCATTTTAATGGAATTATCTGACAAATAACATGGTCTGCTGTGTGGTCAACCTGTCCAAGAAGCTTATGCTTCAGTTTTAGTGAATGAAATTCTAGTGTTTAATGAGTCTGTTACTTAGTGCTAATGGGCAGGCAAGTGTGTCTGTGCATTGAACCGATACAGTTTATGAATGCAGCTTGCTAATCAAGCTGGCATTAGGTCTCAGTCACATGGGCCTGGAAACTGGGAGCCTCTGGTCACTGGGAAAAAAGTCTAATCCCTGACCACTTGGCAAGTGGCTGCTGGAGGTTGCTGGCAGTCGCTGGGTGAAATTTGTTCCACAGATGGTGCTGCACCAAAAACCTCCTTGTGATTGCTTTGGTCGCTACCAGGTTGCCACAGTCGCCCATAGTTTGCATAGAAGATGCCGACTGAGCAGTAGTGAAACTTGAAAAAGTGCGACACAAACCGGAGGCAGAGAAGGTTCACCTTCAAAGTAAAAACTGTGCCTTACCGCTTTAACCAACGCATTTCAAAAGGTGCAACCTTTACTTTGAAGGTGAACAGTCTCCATTTTTAGTTTGTGTCCCACTTTTCACAACTTTACTACCACTTGGCAAGTAATTTCCAAGTTTTTGCAGACAAGTCAGCAACTTCAGTGGAAACTATTGGTGACCACAGCAGTCTCCTAGTGGTCACTGCGCATCAAATCACAAGGATTCGATGCAGCACTTCTATACCTCTTTATGACCAATTTCACACTGGTGACTGTCAGCAACCTCCAGCTTGCCAACTGGTTGTGGAATACACATTTTTTTCCTAATGACTGGTGGTTACCAGGTGACAGGTCTCTAGGACTGTGTGGCTGAGGCCTTATCCGATAACTCAGCACTTCACAGTTTCGTCCACAGTTGCTTCTAGTGCCAAAAGACCAATATGGCGCTAACCTTGGGCTTCAAAATGCAGTCCAGAAATCAATAGCCATATTTTTTTTATACAGTCTATGGTTTGACCGCAATACCTAACACACTCATAACATTTTAGTAATTTAAAGACCACCACCCTGACATTCAACGCTCCCACTTATTGCTGCAGCTACTCTACTGATAATGTACAATGTATGTAGGACGGATTAGGACATTGACCTATGATGGGGTATTGACTATGATTGCTTGCCAACTGAGGAGATATTATAGATTATAGTTTTCCTATTCATGTATTAAATCAATGCTGTCCTTAGTTTCATATTCAATTAAATTAAATCTGCCTCACTATAGTTTCATTGCATCTTTGCAAACAACTGACTCTGACACTCTGTGTGTGTGTGTGTCTGTCACTTTGATATTTTTTTTTTCTTTTTGCAGAGACATTAGTTAATCTCCTCTCCTCTGTCAAAGACTCCACTGTATGTGGTGGGGGGCACAATGAAGAGTGGAGGATAGACAGGTCAGCTATTTTATACATATAAAAACAGATTGAGTGACTTAGTAAAACTATAGGCCTAAAGAAAAAAAAAAAGAGCCAGATGTTATAACTTAATACAGTTTTAGCTTTTCAGCTGATATCCATCAATTAAGATAGGCTAAGTCATTCATTGTTTCATGGGAACAAGGTTATGTTCTTTTATGTTTGGGCCACATAGTATGCAATATGGAGGATTGATAATGCTACCTTAACAAATGCACATCCCCACTCAACAACCCTACATCCCCTAATTGTGATGGTATTGGTAAATGGTACGTACATAGTGCTTTTCTACTCTGAGCACTCAAAGCACTTTTTACTATAAGCCTTGTTCACCCAATCTCACACACATTCATACAAACGCTTTTTTCTATACCTAAGCATCTAACATTCATGCACACACTCAGACTCCAATGAATGCATCACGACTCAAATACTTCAACGTGCAGACTGAAGGAGCCAACAAACCACCGAAAGAGAGTTTTTGGGAATATCACACAAGATTTTGATTGCAATTCCTGTATGTTCTATTGAAAACCAGTCGTTGATTCAATAAATAGAACGGGTGTGCTTTTTTTTCAAAGACTCTTGGACCAGAGGAATGCAAAATGAAACATAACTGTTTATAGAATAAATTGAATCAGGCTGAGTTTAAATTGATTTAAGAAAGACCTGAGAATAAAAAATAAGCAATGCTTTAGAGGCTGTGGTAATGTTAAGGCAGCATGACGGTACAGAATCTCTAACTGAGTGTGGACATCGAATTTAACTGAGTTAACCCTAACTGAACAATGGTTTTACAGTTTAGAAAAGACAGTCAGCCTCAGCGTGAACTGATAACCGAGGATTACCTCATACCACATGGGTGCATATGCCCTGAGCAGCTACTCCTTGGTGTGACTCCTGGCCAGCCGGACCATTTGCTTCATGTCATTCCCCTGGTCTCTTTCCCTGCTTCCTGTCAACTCCTGCTGTCAAATAAAGGCTTTCCAGTTACTGCTTTAGTCTCAAACCACATTCTTAAGTATTTTTATAATGAAGAAAGAGGACACAAATAAAAACTTTAATAGCAGGATGGTGAGTGGGTGAAAATGGCATGGACTCAGTTTTATCTTCATTTCAAACAAGTCCATCATTTAAAAGTGATTGGAAAGCAATAACTGCCAAATGAAGAGAGCCTGTGGCCTAAACAAAAATTATCAGCCTTGTTTCAGCAGAATCAAGTTTGATAAATTCCCTGTAATGTTGCTGCATATGTGCTGGATCTGTGAAGGGAACTGTTGGTACCATGCTGCATGAATGGAAAAACACAGACAGTTGGTATTTAGATGAAAACACAATATTGGAAAGGAGAATATTGTGTTTTCATCTAATATTGTAGGGTTTGTAGCCTACAAGATAACAATGGAGGAAAAAATTAAAACTTTAAAAATTAAAGGCAGTGAATAACTTTTTAGAAGATGAGATATAAATGTCAGATCCTAAACCGCTCCCCTATCAAGGCAAATTATATTTGTATCAGTGGAAAATGCATCAACAATATATAATTGAGTATACAACAAATCAAGCACAGTGGCCACAAAGTTAAATTTGACTGCAATCCCAGGAGATCAGCTGAGCTCAATCCCAGCCCACATCAGCTGAAAGCCTTCTACACATCCTATTAAGGACTTGTTAATCATACAGTAGGGCAGGCCTACTGTGTGATTAACAAGTCAGTGCCATATAAGCATGCTGTACGCCTCAGTTTCTCAATCAGATCCACTCCTTGCTCAACACATCCACTTTCAAAACACCATGACAGTCTTGTGTGTATTATGTATTGTCATAGTCCAATTAAGTAAAAGTCCCCACCTTAAACCTTTGCTTGCCTACAATATAATCACTGCCCCTTTGTGTATTTTTAAATATACTTGAAGGGACGGTCCTATCAGAATCAGCAGAACACCTTAGTACCCTTGCAGAGTTTCTGAAGCCATTTTGTGACTAAAGTACATGAATGGTACCAACATGCCTTAGAGAAAAAGAAACCAAAAACAAACTAAAATTGGAAATTTTGGTCTGTTTTGGAATTACAGTAAATAACTGTAATTTGGCATCTTAATCAAAAAATAATAATGTGCTTTACTATTTTTTTCAGCTTTTTTGTAAAACAGTAAATTTCAAAATTCCTGGTTAAACAACAATAATTATATTTTAGCATAAGAAAATCAAATTTTGATTAAAGAGCTTGTGCATACTGGTGGATCAACCATTACAGAAACATAAAAAGGGATTTTGGAAATTACCAGTACTGTTAATTTAGGGCAGCTGTGGCATAAACCTTACACTGGGTGGTGGTCTAATCAATTTGTTAAGCACTGTAAATAAAAAACTTGATTTGTAAAGTTAGAAAATTGCATTAGATTTTGTAAACGGGTGGAAATGATTCATTCTCCGACACCGTTTAACTGAAATTACATAACTAAATATAAATTAATTTAAAAGTAGTTACATATTTATACCTTGCATAATGCTTCATCCTCCATGCTGTAATCCTTAGTAATCCTCCTCGGTTGACTGGCTCTCTCATTAAGCCTTTTTTTCTGGGCCTTACAATGACCTGGTCTGCTTTCGCTGATCATCGTAAAAACAATATATCAACCACAAAAACAAGTTAAATATCAGCTGTTATGCTTTTGGCATTTCAAAGATAATACACACCGTATAAATCAAAGTAAGAAAGCTTTACATTTAGCTGTCAGTGACCTCATCTCGTCCACAAGGACAGAACAATCCAGAAAATGCTTTCTCTGGATTAAGAGGACGCATACATTAACATTATGAATACTCTCCATTATTGAAATTATTTTTTTTTTGCCCTGCAGGAAATAGTTATATGGTCATTCATATGGTCCAGAACAAGTCATCTTGACATCTAGTGGAGACACTATCAGAGATTTGGTATGAATATTCATCATTCTGTGGATTTTTTCTACAACTGGGAATATAATACAGGACATGCAAACTCCTTGCATACATAAATATTTCCTCATGAGCAACACTTACGGGTGCCATTATTTAACACACACACACACACACACACACACAAAAAGAATGTTTCCTTTTTTCACCTGATGTGGCTCTGATAGTTGCTATGAGGAGTGTCATCAAAACGAGTGCACAGTTGGTTTCGGGAGGATTGTTCAGAGGTTAGGTTAGGAATCTTTAGAGCCTGGCCTTAAACATTTCTGGTCTTCAGTCATACTGCTGGTTTGATGTAACAGTAAACTGTAACTGAACTGACCTTAATGTGGAGTGTCGGAGAGAGGGCGAGAAACCCAGTACAGAACGCATGCAAAACACACGCCCTGAATTGGGTTTTACAAGCAGCCAAGTTACTTTTTACAGTGGAGCAGGTTGCAATGGTTCAGTCTCTTAGTCACACTTGTACACAGAGATCAGTCCATAATGGAACCTGCAGTGAACACAAAAGCCAATTCATGTCTTTTTCCTGCAGTGCATGCACAGAGCTCAGCAACGTCACAAGTCAACTTTAATGTAATTTGCTATTTTCTTTTTGTTATATACCAGTAGTAGAGATCTTCGCTACCTGTGGGTTCACCTGAGTACAGTCAGACGAGTACCAGCTTGAGCAGCAAACACACTTTTATTTGACACTTGACACATTGCATAAACCAAAAACTCCACACTGTGCTTTGGCTTGCCTGGCAGGACAAAGCACACTTAACTCCAAACAACAACTCAAGGAAAAACCACTTCCAGCCAGTATACAGCCAGCATCAGCTGTAAAGCCCCAGCATGTGACATCCAGCCCCAGCACGCTGCTGTTTAAAAAGGAGAAGCTGATTAGCAAACTCACAGCGGGTGTGCCAATCACTCGACCTGGCACTGCTCCATGAATTACTCTCTCTGCTCCGCCTCTCCTCCTGCAGCTGAGCCAAAACCCACACCCCACTGCCACAGTACCATGTTATATTGTCTGTTGAAATCCAGCAATTAACTTCTCTGGATAAAACCTGTGCTCCACCTGAGCTGATTTATTCAGAGAACGGCATCCCCAAATTTCACTACCCCACACACTCCCGAGCAGCTTCTGACAGAAGAGTTCCCCCCTTATACAGTACTTTGCTACCCCTCATTTTGTTATATTTTGCTTTCAAGGAGCCAGACTTTCTTGTAATTTTTTTAAAGTGGTCTTGAGCAATAGTTCTCCAGGCTTTCTGAAGGTCTTTCAAGGTTTTTCTTTGGCCATTCGTTCATTTTATGTCCAGTCCTCGTACCCAAACATTTTCAGAGGAATGTTTTTTCTTTGTTTCTTTGTTTAGCCACTTAACACTGACCTATGACTCATTTAAGCAGAAAAAAGGCTCCTAACTCAAGGGATGAACCAGTGTTGTGTCTACACATAACAGACAACTTAGCAAAGAACCAATTTTAAATTGTATCTTTAGACACTTTGTTACTAGCAGCCTGTCACAAAGACACATCATTTGTTCCCATTTCTTTAGTTGACAAACTTGACAATCTTGACAAAGAACAGAACAAAATGAAGTCAACAGCCAAAGAAGAGCTTTGAATGTCCTTCAAGAAGCCTGAAGAAATACTCCTGAAGACTCCTTAAAGAAATTACAAGAAAAGAGAGTTCAGGCTGTGTTGAAGAATAAAGGTGGTCATGTTGCTTCCATCAAATTCAAAATGAGCAAATATTTTTCTTAAAAAAACTGTACCTTTTCTTAGTTTAAATATTTGATATGTTGTATTGTGAATAAAATATGAGTTTATGAGATTTGTAAATCTTTGCATTCTATTTTTGTTTACATTTTACACAGTGTCTTTTTGCAATTTACGCAGCTTTTTTGGAATTGGAGTCGTATTTAGGTGAGTAGATTACTCGCTCCCTCTTTGGGTCTGTGGATTTTTGACCCCATTAAATTGCACTGCTCTTGGTCTTTATTGAAATAAATAAATGATTATTCACCCTCAAAACAGTCCACGCCCATCAGTAGCCTCATGGTAATTTGCCCTGCTTAGTAAATCTGGCCTTTAGTCAGCTGATGCCTTTATTTCAGGGAAATTTATTTATTGTGAGCATTTTGTAAGATTTGACGGAGATTTTTAATCCTTGTTCTGCTTTGATGAAAGTATAGCCACAAACTCCTATCCTCATCTTGGCGCCAGCCATTAACAGAGGAAATAACAGGGCCGTAGCCTTGCTGCCACAACTCTGTATAGATTTGCTGTAATCGTTTCCGTGTGAGCTGGGATATTAGTAACAGCAATGGTCAACATTAAGAGACTACACAATTCAAAGAGCAAACTAAACAGCTGACTTGTTTCTGGGGCTGGGAGTCATGCCATGACTCAGAAATATATTTATATGCTGTTAAGCATGCAAACATGTGAGCAGGGGTGTGGAAGTGTGTGTACATCCCCTGCTTGGTTTCAATGATTCCAAGAAAGCATTTGGGTTATCATGTCTGGAATCTTGACTAGAGATTCTTGGCATGACAGGGCTCTTCAGGAAGAAGACCCACATCTGACACAACAGCCAGGGAGTCTGTGTGGTGTGAGGGATACAGTGGAGCTTTGTGCTGAGCGCTGTGGTGTGGGAAGGATATTCCCATCACAAATCCAGACAGCCTGGCTACCATAGCCTTCACACAAGCTGTGTTCATCTTAAGGAATAAGAATTACTCCCATTGCTTAATGTCAACATTAGCGTCCTCGCCTTATTGCTGTTCAGTAATGAGGAACTAAAACAAGTTTTTACAAGACCTGTCACATGTATTCCTTCTTTTTATCCTTAAATCTAAAATAGTGGAAAATAAGAAAGAGGCTTTTGATATCAGTGCTACAAAACATGGAGTGGGAAGTCAAGTTTAACTTTGGCCTCCTGTGGCTTACACATGCAGCACTCATGCCTATTGTTACAGTTGCAATCATAATGATTTTACCCTGCAGAGTGTACAATGAATGAAGGTTTTTTTAGTAGCATGTTAGACAGCCATGTCATAATTAAAACACTTATTAGCATGTGAGGCTACCATATGCTGGAAGATGCAATTATCCTTTTGGGAACTCTATAATGATACTGTATTTGGTTTAGCTGTGATAGTAATGCAGATCTTGCTTATGATTGTGCAATGAATAGCAAAGGTGCGAGTTAAAAGGACTGTTTGAAAATCTAAGAGAAGAACTTATGTTGCTGATAAGGCAATGTTAAAAATAGGATTTCAGAGACAATTGAGGTGCCAAGAAACACTGTTCCCAGCATCATTATCAGACTTAAAGTGACATGAAACAATGAACCTTTGTTGGCGCCAAAGTTTCTCCAAGGGGAAGAAGATAAGTAAGGCACATAGAAAGAACTCTTGATTATACAGGAAATGATTTGGCTAGGTGTGTAGAGTTTTGAAGCATGGATCAGCTGTATGTCTGGTAAATAAGAATAAGAATGTCATGAAAGTTGAGCATTTATGTAGGCCTGTAATAATGTGTTTTGTTTTGTTTTGTTTTGTTTTTTTTTAATCCCTGGGATATTTATGAGGGGCCACAAGTCGCCACATTTAAATCCCACAAAAAACCCCAAAAACACAAAAACTTGTCCGTATGGAAATCAAAATGAAGCTTTTTGACTTGGGAACATGTATTACTGGATGTCATAGAGGTCAAAGGATCTTATTATCAGCACTGAGTTCAGTTTAATCATTCAGCTTATGAGCATTTTGTGACAAAGTGTTAATTTTTTGGTAGTACAAGTGAAGTACCTGTTCAAAATGTCCCTTTTTGGAATGATCGAGGCTTGCAGGATGACTGATTGAAGTTGTTCATTGTAGATGGAAGGGGTAGTGTCAGAAAATACACAGTGGATTGGGGGTGCCAACATTTAGCTACAATAATTCAACAACATTGGTCTTGAACTACAATCCAGTGTGACATCTGTCTAGATTGATACTACATGAATTTAAGATTACTTCAAGCTGTTTGCCCTTTCTCTTGCTCTTCTATACCCAATCATGTAACTGACTTTTAGCTATTTAGCTTCATTGTGAGATGTTCCACAAGGTGTTTTTTTTTCTCCTAAAATGTCTGTTTCAGTGTGTTATATGTTGTCTGTGTACCATTTTCAATCAAATATTTCTCTTTCTCCCACCCCACTCCAACACTTACCTTCTTTCATCATCTTTATCTTCATCCTTTTTCTCTGTCCACACACTCTGTTTTCTTGGTCCATTTCCCTTTCATTCCTCCTCCCCCTTATCTCTGTCTCCCCTATTTTTTGTCCTTGCAGTGACAGGAAAGCCCTTTTTCATAGTGTCTAGTTTTTCCCACCGCTGGCTCTTCGGCTGGGAGGGCTGTCGATTTTATGGCTGGGCAGGCTTCTTCTTTGGTTGCGGGAGCCTCATCACAATGACTGTGGTCAGCCTGGACCGGTATCTCAAGATTTGCCACATGCGATACGGTGCGTCACAAACTCCCTTAGCAAGGTTTCATAAACATCAGAATTCCACATACACATACATATTACCCCAAAGATTTTAGGAGGAATTGAACAAGTATTTTGGCAGTAGCCTGGAATGTGTATTTGTTGGCAGAATTACAAGGATAACTGGGCATGTATTGACATAGTTTAGTTTTGCCTTGACATGAGTGATGGGTTGTAAATGATGCTCTAACATGACATCATGGCCTGTCTTACCCAAATGTACAGATGTATTGTCCACTGTAGGTACTCACTTTACATTTGAAGATGACGTTTTTGTAGATATAGCTGCAAGGCTCAGTTTTCACATCTTTCATATCGGCCAATATATCACATCCAGTATTCTTTATCCTCTCGGAAAGTGAAAACATGTGAGCTAATATTGGCACTGAGAGTTTTGGAATGACTGAGTTTAGCTTTTTAATTTGGGTTTTATTGGCTCTGTTACCAGCTGACCAACATTAGTCTTGTTTTTTCTTCAATTATAGGCACATGGCTAAAACGCCACCACACCTTCCTGTGCCTGGCCTTTGTATGGCTGTATGCAGCCTTCTGGGCCACCATGCCCCTGGTGGGCTGGGGGAACTATGCCCCGGAGCCCTTTGGGACCTCCTGCACCCTGGACTGGTGGTTGGCACAAGCCTCTGTGGCTGGCCAGAGCTTTGTCATGGCCATCCTGTTCTTCTGTCTTGTCCTCCCTGCAGGCATCATTGTCTTCTCCTATGTTATGATCATCTTCAAGGTTAAGTCCTCTGCTAAGGAAATCTCACACTATGATGCCCGCATCAAAAACAGCCACAGCCTTGAGATGAAACTCACAAAGGTAGGTCCAACATTGGAAACAATGGGAGCTAGACAAAGGGAGTGGAACAAACAAAGAAGAAAA
>VUQI01018704.1:15715-33865 GCA_015106735.1 Paratilapia polleni | reverse complement strand
ATATTTTTTTGTAACTTTAAAAAAAAAAAAAAAAAAAAAAGTGGTCTTGAGCAATAGTTCTCCAGGCTTTCTGAAGGTCTTTTAAAGGGTTTTTTTTGGACATTGGCTGCTTTTTGACTCATTTTCAGTCCAGTCCTTGTACCTGACCATTTTCAGAGTGTTTTTGTTGTTAAGCCACTTAACAGTGACCTAATCATTCAAGCATAAAAATGGCACCTAACTCAAGGGAAGAATCACTGGTGTGTTTACACATAACAGGCAACTTAGCAAAGAACCAATATCTTTAGGCATTTTGTTACTAGCAGCCTGTTGCAAAAATATATCGTTTGTTTCCATTTCTTTAGTTGAATCTATGAAAAATGTAAACGATAACACAGTTTGACAGGCATAAAATAGTATTTTTGCACCAACAAGGTGATTCCCACAGAACATTGGAAAACTTGGCACATCTTGACATGGTGTGCAGTGCGTCCTTAAAAAATTTGAGGAAAGTGGAGGACAAAACTATCTACAGCAGATGAACAGCAGCTGAAAGTCATGTCCTTAAGAAATACAAAAAAAACCAAAAAAACAGCAAAGACCTGAGAGATGCATCTGGCCCTTCAGTTGATCCATCTACTGTTTGCTGAAGCAGGAAGAAAAGGCTGAGGTATGCCAAATTACACATAAGAACTGGAATGAAAATATATTCCTGGAGACTAGTGCATAGCACACCTGATAAATTGTTTTTTAGATTATGCAAAACCGTAGCATAAATAAACCTAAATAACACATACAAATTTCCATTTTGTTCTCTTGGTTCCAGCCTCTTGGTTTCCTTATGAAGAGGAAATAAGTGTCTTTGCACTAGCAGGGAGCAAAGGGAGGCATCTTCTTTTGTTGTAAAAGGAAAGAAAATCTTGAATATAAGCAAACAAATCGGTTTTAAAAAAAATTATGTTGTGAAATGTGGTTGTGAAAATAACTCTTCATAGCCTGTTAAGGAGCAGATGAGGATGAAACGTGTTTTCAGTGGATTGGAGTAGTGCTGCAGGGCCAGCCAGCACACCTGTTCAGTTGGAGATGCAAGGCAGGAGCTCTAAATACAGGCCAGAAGACTGTCGGGGGGCCAGGCTGCGGGGCCAGCCATCTTTTCATTAGCCGTATCTAATGAAACTGCACAGGGCCAGAGGAAGAAAGACCTACTGCAGGGACACCCTGCCCTGCCCGAAATTACACCAGAGACTCGTCCACAAAAGAAGCATTCCGTCCACACAGCGACACTGGCACTTGACACCAAATTTTAAACCTGTGCGTTGTTTTGTTCGACAAATGGAAATTTCCACTGTGGGCCCTTCTCAGGCCGAGAGGCTGGTGAGAGAAACGACCGCTGAGGGGGTTTAATCAGAGAGTCAGTATGTAACCCAGAGAACCCACACTCCATGCCCCCGACCCACAATTCCAATGTGTTTTGTTTGACAACAGTTGTCAAGATGCAAATATCCAACACTCTTTCTAATCACACAGTCAGCAGTTACTTTTATTAAGCTTTCTTTGAGAGTGCTCCATTGTTTTTCTTATAATACAACTGACAGACACCAAATACATTAAACAGCCTGAATAGAGTGATCAGCTGAAAGTCTGAGTTGCCAGATCTGCTAGACAAGGTATGCCTACATGTAGGTATTTAGTTGACATCTTTTGTTAGCAACAGTGTTTTTTTTTTTTCTTCTAAATGTACTTACTTTGACAATGAAGCCACCTGGGTCTGAACCCTAACGAGTAAAATATTCCTCTGCTGTTACCTGTTAGTACCTCCAGTGTACCCATCATGTGCCTGTGCATGCATGCATTTGTGCCCGTGACCCTGAGGTCAAACTATTCCATCGATGACAGCCTTATCCCCTTTAATGCACCATGGAGTGTCCCAGCTGCCATGTGCCAGTGCAGAGGTGTGGGTGATGAGTGGAGATGAGTCACAGACAGGGGGTGAGAGGAGGTGTCACACAGATAACCCCTACAGATGGACAGCGGGAAGGGTCTAAGGTTTCAAACCTGAATGTGTGTGTGTGTGCCTTTTTGTGTAAAAATGATATACCCTGAAAAGAGTATAAAAAAATGTGCGCGTGTTGCCTGTGGAAGTATGAGTGAGAGAGTGAAACAGGAGGCTCTGACCTCGAGCAGCAATGGCATGAGCTATCATCATGATATCCCCTCTTGATTCAGCATAACAAGAGAGCACATACTAACACATTCCATCAGAGTGAACCTTGTTTTCAATATGTGGACTCTAAGCATTTCATATTATAGAGTATCAATGCTTTTCAAGTGTGAGATTACCCTAATCCAAAATAAATATATAAATAAATGTATATTTGTATCTGTAGTGCTAGTACTCTGGCTCACCCTGCAGATAGTTATGGTTTTAGATGCTGTTTGGAAATCTCCACTGTTCAAACGTCTGCCAACACCTCAATGAAATCGAGGTGACACTTCTTTGTGGTGTTCAAGGCATTTAAATTATTATAAATCAGCACGTATTTTATACGTACTCAGGTAATCCCAAGGTTTTGCTCTGAAAAGCTTTCTTTGGATCTTGTCTTCAACTTGGCATCTACAAAACTTTGGCAACAAGCAAACTTGTGTATTGTCGCCATTATATGGATCTGTAGTGAATGGATAGATTAACAAGCTATTCAGAGCAGTCTGCTTGGTGTCAAAAGATTAAACCGCTGTTCTGTATCTTAGTTTCTTTTTTTTTTTATTATTATTATTTTTGTTTAAATTTACCCTAACAGGCATTTTAGGTATGTTTTGTTATTTGTTAGAGAAGTGCACAATCAATCAAGTAGCTATTTCCATGCTTGATTTGGGCACAATTTTGTAAAGTCTCTTGGCTGGAAAAAGATAAATGATGTCAGTGATAACAGTATTAGCTATGGTTGGATATACAAAACAAAGACCAAAAGAGTTGGAAGTGATATAAAGTGACTTTCAGAAATCTTGGTTTCCTAGTTTATTCTGCAACACGAGTCAGTGTGGCGCAAATTTATCTTCATTGTGGTGTGAAAAGAATAAATCTTTTGAGTTTTTCCACAGTGGCTAAACTTCTGCCACATTGGCTCATTACTTTAGTGTGAATGGAAGATAAAAACATTAATCTTTTAAGTTGTTAGCTCATGTTAAATTGAAAATCTTTGAACATAAACCTATTTTACAGCAGCCATTTTGATGTCAAATAGTAGACAAACAAAGGGGGGCGGCTGTGGCTCAGGAGGTAGAGCGGCTAATTGGAAGGTCAGTGGTTTGATTCCTGGCTCCTTGGGCATAATACTGAACCCTGAGTTGCCCCCAGTGCGTTCATCGGAGTGAGTGAATATTAGGTGAAGTGCTCAGGTGTAGAAAAATATGCTTATGTGAATGGGCGAACGAGGCTTGTAGTAAGAAAGTGCTCTGAGTGTTCAAGTTGTGTAGAAAAATGTTATATAGATACAGTCCATTTACCACAGGTGTTACTAATCGCCTTAATGAAGGCTCTGAGCCTAGATTAAAACAGATTAGTTCATGTGATTAGTTACTATTTCAAAATGGCTCCAGTAAAATAGGCCTGTTTGTTGGAAGAAATTAAAGCACAGTAACTTGTGTGTTCAGAAATGGCAATTTACATGTTTTTTTTTTTCAGATCAACAGATTATTCATTAAGTAAAATAATAGTAAAATGTAATATTGCAGCACTAAAATTTGGCTTTCTAACAATGCTATTATAGAAGCATCATGGAGCGAAAGACAAAATAAAACTGGGGCAAGAGACTGAAAGTCAGGACGCCATTTACCCAGGCTAGATTCTGAATGAGAAGATTATGGGGTAGTTAGGATTTTTTTGACATGACGTGTTAATTAGCATCAATTTCCCAGCCAGCTGGAGGCCGGGTACGCAAAAATGACTCAGGCCTCAGAGAAATATACACTGCAAAATGCTTTTTGCTACAGTTTCATTGTTTCTTCAGGGCTATATGCTGTTTTGTTAGCCTATAGAGTCCTCTATCTCTCCACCAATGGACAGTTAAAGGTTCATGTCCATCTATAACTGACACAAGAAACACAGGACTTCTAGTAACTTTTTGTCCTTTACTAGAGCTTTCAGACTGAGGTGATTGTCAGGAGTAGAGTCACATGACTTATCTGAAAGATGCGCACAAACACATTCAAGTCTCTAACATCTTGTAACTGGAACATTTTAGTGATAGAGGTATGGAGTGCTCCCACTACAACAAGGCAATGTAAGCAAGGATCATCTTCCTTTGTTCCTGCGGGAGGGTTCACTGTCTGTAAACACTCGGCTCACTTTACGGTGGAATGTCCATATAAAAAGCTTTTTGAAGACTTCACCCAGTCAATTAGTTGCACAGTGTCAATAGACCTGCTGCATAATGACTCACCTGTAATTGCGTGAGAACAAGTACTTACAGGAAACAGAGTGGCACGTCACATAGGAATGACAAAGCCCTGAATCTGTTTTTAAGGACTTGTTCTTTAATTGACCCCCACACCCTTCACCTCCCTTCATGCTAACACACACTCATGAAGTCTTCACCACTACGTGGCTGATTGCACTTGGTGAAGCTTCTTGAACTTGAGGCATGAGGCTGCTAAAGATTTTGTAATGGTTGATTCTCCTCCACCAAATACAAACTTTAAGGGCTAGGCTGGTGGTAAATGAAATGGCAGGCTCACTGAGTGTGTGGAGCTTACTTCAATGCCCCTCTCTCTGGGCTCTTTAATAAACCCGCATGCTCTTTTTGTAGGGTAGTGAGATAATGAACGGGCAAGACGATTACCATAACTAGCCGATGTTATCTCAACTTTAGGGGGAGAGCAGTTGAAATGTTGTAATTGTACTGTCAAGCTGCTAAAAACACCCCCAGCCCCCTTCTTTGTGAACAAACACACATACCTCCCAGCCTCCTGCAGCCCTTCTTCTCTGCCTTCAGCCACTTTACACAAATTAAATTCTTCAACGTCTTCCACTCCTTTAGGAGTCACCCCTTTTTGATGCTGATATGCAGGCATCAAAGAGAAGTCCAGCAGCAATTAGAGCGCCTGAGGGCTTGCACATGCTCCAGTAGTAAAAACTAACAACCTCGCCTGACTTTTATCATTAAATAAAATTGAATTAATGTCATACCTAATTTATTTGATATGATTCAGCTTACCAGTTAGGATTTTTTTTGTGAAGTTCTGAATGAAAAAAAAAATTTTTTTTTTCCTCTTTTATTCTGATTTAAAAGTTACTTTTAAAAGTTAGATTTCGAAATTAAAAAACAGCATTAAAAACCCTCTAAATGTGATTATACTGTCATCTTTATATTTAAATAATGAGACGAATATGTACAGGGCACTGTCTAGGAAACAATGCACAGCCAACGTCCCCCAGCAGTTCAAAGGAGACGCTCTCTCTAAACATCATCACATAATTTGGGACAGCTGTCAGCTTGTAAATAAGTGATGTAGAAGCCTTTTGTGTGATGGGGCACAGGTTGGAGACAGGCGTCTTTGCTCTGCCGGCATGAGGCGCTGAAGACAAAGGCAGGAGACAGAGTGTCTAACCTTTGATTCTTCTGAGGACTCAGCCGCCTTGTGTGAGGGCAGGACGCATCAGCCACAATCATGCCCCCAATGTGGGGATGTCAGGAACAATAGAATCACTCTCACACAGTTGGTCTGAACAACCCATCTCCACTGCAATTGGATTAGCAAGTATCCAACCAACACATGTTAGCCTAATTGACATAAAAGTGAAATTTGAGAACAATAAGGCCCTAACCCTAATCCCTATGTGCTGTGAAATGGCATACTACTTCTGAGAAACCTGAAAAATGTACTATACTATTAAGAAAATGCAGAAGTACAGGGTAAGAATTTTTACTTTTCTTTTGATGAGTTGCGATCCATTCAAAGCTGGTGAGATAGCAGATAATAAGCCAAATATTCTCTTATTTGGCAAGGACAAAACATCAGAGAGATTTCTCTTCTTGCCTTTTTTCAGTAAAAAGTGATTAAAACACAATTAACATGCCATGGGGAGAAATTTCAGCCTCATCTTTCAATCCAGATTACAAAAGTAATAGAGATTTACGGTCAGATTTTATTTTTTATTAACTCCTTTTTGTTGTTATTACATATACTTTACAATAAAGTTTTTACCTTTTTTGAGTTTGTTTTAAGGGCCTTTTCAAAATAATCAGATTGATGTTGAAGTGCTTAACTAAAGCCAATGTACAATTCAGCATTGTGACAAACTCACGCAGTGCTCTAATTTATGCAGATACACAAAGGATGCATCATGTGATATGACTGAATGTGTTACTGGAAGCAAGTCATGTTTTTATTTTTTCTATATATAATATGAAAGCAATAAATATTACCAGTAAATAAACTTTACTTTTTAGAGTTTTTACTATTTTCTCAACAACAAAAAAACCTTATACAATCTAATGTACATTATGAAAAGTTGTACAGCTTTTTTATGTTTAAAATAAGGATTTATTTTTATTTATTTATTTTTAATACGTAGATATAAATATATATTTTGTCAAAATATATGATATTGTCAAAGAAAAAAAGTGAGACAAACATACACCTCATAAAAGTTATAAATAAGGGTCCACGTGAACATTTTTTGGGAGTAAAGACCTTCTGATTTGTTAGCGCTCGTGTTGCTTTGTTCAATGCCGCAGTCCAAGCCCAAATTTTAGTATGTTTTTGTGTTAGCGG
Source organism: Paratilapia polleni (assembly GCA_015106735.1). Lineage (NCBI taxonomy): Eukaryota > Metazoa > Chordata > Actinopteri > Cichliformes > Cichlidae > Paratilapia > Paratilapia polleni. Next base: position 27,112 of record VUQI01018704.1, on the reverse strand, counting down.
CAGCCGCAGCCCTCCACTACCATTTCCTGGTAATTTTTTAGGACCACCTTGTCATGTTCATCTAGGTAGAGCATGGAGATGGCGCTGAGCTCTGTTGGCACACAGCAGGCCTTGGGAATATTGTTGTTCACAGAGTTCACCAGTGTCTGAACAATGGCGTGGTTGGTTGAGTTCAGATGATCTGCCAGAGGAAAGGGGCATTCCCCATGGCAGTAATAGGCCTGGTAACCAGGAGGCGCCACTATCCAGTCATTCCAGCCTACATCGCTGAAGTCCACATATAGCGCATGGCGCCTGCAGTTGCGGTTGCGTTTACGGCCCCGCTGTTTGGGACTGCGCTTGGTCCGGCGGGTTAGCGCGTGACCCTTTCCGTCATGGCCAAAGGTAACCAGTAGAGGGCGTAGCTGCTCCCAGTCTTCACCGGGCTCTTGGTGTAGTGAGCGGCTTATGCGGACGTGTCGGCCCTGGTGGCGTGGAGTCTGGTTGAGGTGCAGAACCTCCACAGCCAGTCCATAATTAGGAATGCGCTCACGAGTCCAGCGCAGCACGGCAGGGCTGACATCGAAGCTCTCCCAGCGTGACGTGTTGTGGCGCACGAGCCGTGTATCCAGAAGCTGCGTGATAAGCTGCCCAGGTCGGGGGGGTTTGAGCACCTCATACACATTTATTCGGTGAAGCCCCTGGTCATCTGAGATAGTGCCACCAATGGCCTCATCAATCTGATGGCGGTAGAGCCTCAGCTCTGCGGAAGACAGTAGCTCGTCCTCTGGGATGCTGCTGAGATTGAACAGGAAACGAATGGGCATGGTTCCTCCATCATCCAGCTCATCCATCCTCTCCATGTGCTCTGAAATACAGCAAGAAAAAAAATTGTTACTGTATGCTTAAGGGAGCAATTCCATAAGGTTTAGGATGTGTAAAATAGACTAATGCATTGTGAGGAGAAAACTAGCAAAACATGTTTTAGATGTACGGTATTCAAAAGAAGTGGGTACACACCTTTTTAGGCCCTTGTGCAATAACCATTCAAGTGTCATGATTCACAATTGTATGAGTTACAGTAGAGTATTTGCTCTCAAGTAAAATTCAGTACATCTTTTATTACTAAGATTCAAATCGTATATTATTTTCTATACTTTTTATGCCCATCATTTTTTCACCTGGATCGCTCTTAGCGAGTTCCAGCATAGTGTTGTTATTACCAACTGCCACTGTCAGGATGAAATGAATGTTACTAATTTTTGTCTAAATTTGAAGCTAGGGTAATCTTCTTGAGGCAAACACATTTTCTTCAACAAAATGTGAAGTTGCGACATTAAACAGTGGGGCACCTTAGCAGCGCTTTGAAAAACGTATGTGACATCAAAGTGCCATTGTAGGGTGCAAAAAGTTCTGAGTTCAATTCCCACCTCAGGCAAGAGTGACGCCACATGGGTGTTTAGTGTTTGCACAATGCTGAGTTTCTACCAACTGCCACTTTCAGGATTAAACCTTAAAAAAGGCTGTTGTTTTAAAAAAATATTAAACAACAGTGTTTCTTATCATTTTGTAGGAAAGTGCGATTTTATTTGGTGAACTTATTTTATGCCAATACTAAACTTACAAAGAATCCCTGAGAGTCAGTGCTCTAGTCTGTGATAGCAGGCGTTGGTGAATCACAGGACCTTTCAGACTTGTTCAGGTAAGATAATATAAAAGACAGCAGTGATAATAGTATTAGTATGAATGGGTTAGACTAGGCTTTCACGTGTAACAGTAGGGTTTGAGTCTGGTGTCCAGTTAAATATTAGTGAGTGCATACTCCAGTGCTTATCTGGTCAGAAGGTACTTAGGATGGAGAGTGAAACCTGCAGAGTAGCAGTGTATTATAATTTTTGCATTTTTTTTTTCTGGCTTTTTCAGGTTTATGCCTACTGAAGTTTAAATGGCATGTTATATCAGTAAGCGTAGTTATGCGCTTCTTTGTGTCACTCACCGCAGCAAAGTCTAAGGAGAGAAAGCTAAACATGGAAAACATGAAGAACTCTGGTGAATATCTTGTGGCTGCCATGGCTCAGGTGGTAAGGTAGATTGTCCACTAACCACGGGGTTGATGGTTTGCTCTGATCCCAGCCTAGTGCTGGATGTGTGCTGAAGGGCTGCAGCAACTTTCAGCAATTACACTGCAATTTCTTCAGGAATTCTACTTTATCCTGGTTTTATCTAACCAAATAATATGCTCCCAAAATTCATCTGGCTCAAGTTCAATCATGCAGCTCTGTGCCGAAGAGCAAGCAAGAGTTTTGTCTTTTGTTTTTTTTTTTAACTGGCGCACATCAACTCTATGGACAAGCCTGAAGCTAGATTGTGCAAGTAACTCACTGTCCCTGGGGTCATTTTAGGAGGAGGGCCACTGTGGCTCTAGCTTGGTTTATCCCTCTTGATTACTGCTGTTAAGTGCGTTTGTGAATTCTCACAATCAGATTTTTTTCAGTTCCACTGGCAATTCTTTTTTATAAGTGTAGCCACAAAGCATGACAGGAAATAGACATAGCCCATAGGTACAAATCTGAGAAGGTTCTGGAACTCACAGGTCATTTTATAAGCATTACAGGGAAATGGGCTCATTGGAAATCACAAGTGTACGCAATTTTGTTTCAGTAATCAGGTTTTCCAACTTGTGCGTCAGTGATCACAGGTGTGTTCATTTTTGTTGCCTTGTTGTCTACTTTGAAATGTATCTTCAATTGTTTTTCTAGAGTATTTACTTTGAATCACTTGACATTTAAGGGATTTTGCACAGGGGTGCACTCAGCTTTGTTTGCTGCATACGCATTATAAAAACGCTTAGATATGAAATTTGTGCAAAGATATCATCATCTACACTGAATATACATTTACTTTGAAAGGCCTTGAGGGTATTCAGCACTATGAATGTATATCGTCCGTGTTTTCTTATCTATCTTTAAGGATTATCCTGCCCTTCTTTCAATGCCTTTCTCTGAGCACTTTGCTGAAACATGCATTACAAGAAGGGTGGTGATTAACGTACCACAGCTACAGTATAAACACAGTGGAGGCTCCCTATTCCACGCACAGTCTGCAGATTTCTGGCAAGATCATCATTGTTGGGGAAAGGAATGTTGTGTCTACTATTTTCCTGCTCAATCCACCCCTGTTATTTCACACCCAGGCCCTAATCTTACCCAGGTGGTTCTCATTATTAAAACCTGCTGTGTGTTTGATTAGCTCTGCAGTTTATTCACTTAAGACATTTATCATTTTCATCACGAATAATCATTAAGGAGTCAGACAGTGCAGTAGAATCTCATTTATCGGAAGCCGATGGGAAAGGAGGTGTTGCAAGGGCAATGCAGTGTATTCAAATCCTCCACCAAAGCTTATTGAAAATTTGAACTGGGCACAAACACACTCTTTCAAACTTATGAAAAACAAAGAGATGTCATCAATTAATCCCGGTCAATAAAAGCATCATTTTTCTTGCTGAATTTAAGGTTAGGGGTTAAACGGTATACCTTGCCTATAAACATGTCTCCTAGCGTAATTGTCCATCTGCTGCAGACTGCAGTACCTCCCTGTGATTTGGACAGATCAGTCAACTGAGTCACACCATCATACAATGGTGCTGCCATGAAAGCGAGAACTCCCACTCAAAAGGCTTCAAAGCATATTATTAACATAGTTTAGCAAAGCAGAAGGAGGGTAAATGCTTGTAGAGGAGTACAAACCAACACACAAGCACACATGTGCGTACATTCACATTGCATCACAGGCAGAAGTTCCTCTGCTAGTGGCAGTGCTAGCCTCGCCGTGTCGGCGTATGTCGCAGTGCACTAGCAATAGCAGCATGTTTGACAAGCCCCATCAAGGCTGACTCATCCTTCCTTCCTCGCTCCTTGCTCTATCCCTAAAATCTTCCCAGTTTTCTCAGTTAACATTACCACAATTCAATTCCTTGCTGACTAACTGCGATACATAATTTTTAATCATTTACTTGACATGTTTCAGTCGGTCTTTTCTAAACACATTATCTTTTCAAACTCAGCTTACATTTAACAGATCAGTCAACCTGGACTTTCTCCAAGCCCAATTGAAACCTCTGCATTTGTTGCTAAAACTAAGCAGTCACAATAAACAGAAACCCTTCTAACGTTCCATTCTGTCTATCACACCAGCTTTTGAGGCCATTTTTCCATCTCGCCAAAGAGCTGCAGCATCTGCTCTCAGCACCCACACTGTTGGCAGTAGGGGCTTTATTTAGAAGTCTGCAGAGTAGCATTAAAGATAATTGTATGTTGAAGAAGGTCCTTCTAAAAGAGCCCTCCATATAAACTGGAGACATGAGAGAGGAGCACACTACAATTCCAGTCCAAGAACAGACTTTTTAAAGCCATGTTCTCCTGGGTGGGGTGAGAAGTGTATGTCAGTAATATGGAGGTATGCTTTTACTTCAGCTGCTAACCAAACACACAGAGCTTTGTCAAATTAGGCTCTTGAGAGCTTGTCTAGCAGATTTTTTTTGCCCCTCTGTAGACAGTGTTTGGTGACCACATCCTTAGATTCCTTGGTTATGGTGAGATGGGTGGAGCACTCTTACAATCATGTTTCAAGGGATGTAGGAAATGTGCTTTTTTTTTTTTAACCCTAAATACTAAGCAAGCCTCGCCCATGCCAATGCACTACATTACCACCAAAACTATTGGAATGCCTGGCAACAGCAGCCTTACTGTAAGGGTGCTGTAATGTTTTGTGTGCTGTCAGTTACATTTATCATCTCTCCTCCTACTGATGACATTTCCTTCTTTCTCTTTTGTGCTTTAAAAAAAAAAAAAAAACTTTATATGATGTGCTTACCTTCATGGTGGAAGCCCCTTACAGTGTTGGCCCGGCTGGCTAACCTCTCTGGGTACTCAAAAGGAATGTCATGCGCTCCAGCCTCCTCAGCCTCCCCCGACTGTAGCCGATAAAGGTCCAGCAGGTAGCGAGGGACAGTGGCTGAACGACTGGGCCGTGGCCGCCTTTTGAGGCCGAACATATGCAGCAGCGTGGCCTCAAAGTCCCGCAACAGTTCATGGCTTTGAGCGGCCGAACGACCCTGCAGGCCAGGTACTTTCTTTTTTCCTTCTTCAGGTATCAGACTAGCATGGTTGCTCTCTCCCAGCAGGACTTGGCATATTAAAATGACCATCAGCATTCGATTACCAGGAATCATGATGTCTCTGGTGAGCGCAGCAGATGGAACAGGGAGATAAATGATTAGGAAAGGGCTAAATAGAGCAGATAGGAAGTAAACAAAAAGAAAGGAAGAGAAAGGAAGCTATAAGATTTGTCTTACCCTTCCCTCCAAAACACCATTATTTTCTCTTGTATAAATGCTCCCACTAAAGGCAGACTAATTAGTTTCAATAGTCCAGTCTGCCTTGTTTACAGTAAGGCAGCCTCTGATCAGATAGACCATTTGGAGTTTATCTCTATCCTCCAAAGGTAAACAGCTAGCTCAAGAACCCATCTTTTTTGAATGGAATCTGAGGGCCATTCCTCCTCACTATCTCCCTTCCTCCTTGTCTCCTCCACTATAATTAGACAAATAAAAGAGCCAGCCCTGGGGTCTGAGCAAATTCTTAACTCGATAAGAAGCCTTGGTCCCACACATTCTCCTCAAACAAGCCATGGAGCAAACCTGGGACTTTGTGCCACACATTTAAAAGAAAAGGCTCTTCCTCAGGCACGTGCCTTGCCCAACACCCCATAGGGACCTTCAGTTAAAGCCTGGACAGAGGCCACATAAATGAGTGAGTCAGTGGACAGAGAGGAGAGAAGGGAAATGCAAGATGTAGCAGCATGTCACATGCCACAAATTGAAATGGCATGGCCCACTTACTTACCGACAGAAAATAAAGCATGGGGAAACAGTCCATGTTTGTTGGGAGCAGGCAATGGACCCGTTCTTCCAGGAAATGTCAGGTGGTGTTGGGCGGCTCCAGGAGAACTTTGAAGTGACCCTGTTCCTAAAAGATGCAGTTAAAAACACAGGGATATCATAAACTGATTGCAGTTGCAAACACTTGAGGTTGCTACATAGTATTCACTTAAAGAGTAGCACATCAGCTTGTGTGTCTATCTGTGTCAACTTGTGTGTGTGTGTGTGTATTTGGGTAAGAGAGACCCAGTGTCTCTTTAAGGCTTATCATTTTGGCTCGTGGGTAAGCTAGCTATTTGCTGTAACTGGAATGTAAGTAGGTATGTGCTACAACACAGACAGCAGATACCTAATGCTTTACACTCACCTCGGTCAAAAAATACACTTTATTCAGCACTTACATCTATTTCAGAAAAGCAGCTTCCTACTTTCCATTAATGACAAGCTAAAATAAAAAAAAGATCACTGACAGCTTCAACAGAAAAATGCCTGAACTCACAGAACACAAAGATAAAACAACTTTGATCACGATTAGTAAACTCTTTATTCAAAACAAGAGGGAGGTTGATTTCATAAAACTGCAACTAAACAGATCCTTCTTAAAAGGGCATCTCTTGGAAACACACTTCCATTTTAGAGCACGCATGGGTTATAGTGGTGCTGATGGCAGGCCTTCTCTACTACTTTTCTACTCTACTCACTGTCATCAATTGGAGAGTAGTACATTCAGCACTGATGTATGTATGATATACCAAGGGAACTGTGCTTCCAGAAAACTAATTTTAAAAAATCTGTACATTTTAGGAGAAACTTCTGCAAAAAAAAAAAAAAAAAAAAATCTTGAATGAACCCCTTTAAAAATAATAAAAGCCACAGCTTTAACAGTCAGGTTTAACAAGTAGAGCAATATGGCTCAAATGATTCAGTTTGTACACCTCATTTGAAGTGTTAAATGCTGCTGAATCACACTAACAAGGTTACTAAATTTTTAAGTGACCACAACAACAGCATCATGGAACACACTCCAGTGTGACATAGGGCTTTGGTCATCATTTGGAGCTTGTTCCACTGGAGAGGAACCAAGAATTACTACACAGTGAGGATGCATATTAACACACACACTCTATGTGCGTGTGTGTGTGTGTGTGTGTATAACATACAGTTTGTGTTTTTCAGTGTGTTAGCATGGCTTCATATCTGTGTGATTATCTCAACTCCTGCACGGCTCACTATACATGCAATCAAGGATCTCTTTCCTAACAGTATTAGACTTTGACCTCCGATTGACCCTCCTTTCTCGGTCATGACACTAGATCCAGTGTGTGAGAAGAGAGGGTGATATGCAGTGTGCATGAGTGCATGCATCAACGTGCGCGTCCATATGCGTGCACAAGTGTGTGCCACCATTTGCACGTTCGTGAGAACTGCAGCAAAAAGAGTGAGGAGGATTCAGAACATGATCAGCTCTATTACCCATGGGGTGAGGGGATAAACGTGTGTGTGTATGTGAGTGTGTGTGTGTGAGAGAGAGTCTGTGTGTGTACATCTCTGACAACAAACGTTCATTGTACAGAGAGGGCCTCTCCCATGATTACAGGGATTCATAGCACTCAAAAACACTGACCATACAGAACATCTTGTAACTGTAACCAGCCACTGACAAAGCTGCAGGCTAAAACAGACAGACACTCAAAATGATGTGATGATGATGAAAGAAGATGTAAGGCAGACAGGGAGTAACTCTGAGCTCTGTGTCTCTCAAGTCAGTGTACTCATGTTTACTGGCCTGTTTTCACCGAGGGCGACAAGAAATAAGTTTACACCAAATTCTTAAAAAGTAATCCCACCCCCCGTTCCTGCATTTATCAGAAATGTGCACTCATATATTGTGGTCTCAGTCAAAAAAGCGAAAGCAAAGTGAAACTTGCAGATTCTAAAATGTTTCAGGAAGCTGGACACACAGAAAACCTTTAAACTAAGCGACAAAAATAGTTTTTGCAACAACAGTTGCAGACCAGGGTGCAATTAGGCTGCAGCAGTCAAACTGCCCTTGGCTTTGCTCGATCCCCCTTGGCCTCTCTCTCTCTCTCTGTCTCTCTCTGACCAGAGATAATGTGATCAGACTATGCACATGGCTCTTCAGATGTGTTTCCTGAGGAATTTGACAGTGATGGTGGGAGGGAGGATGGGAATGAGGGAGGGAGAGAAGGAGGAGAGCAACAGGTCACTACGGAACAAATCTAAGGCCTGATTTTATCATTTTAGTCGTGGGGATTATACTTATTAATCAGCTGCAGTGTGTATTTTTTTCTGGTTACTGCTTGTATAATTTATAGAACATATTTATTTCTCTGATGGGTACTCCCAAAATAATACCCTGCACTTGCAATGAGCAGTAGGTAGAAAAGAAAAACACACACACACAAACCAAGTGTCAAACAGTATCTTTTTTTTTTAAACAACACAAGTTTAGTGCTTGCTTACCCTTCTGTTTACAACTTGGTTGTAACTAAATTAACAAAACTAAATAATAATATTTAACAAGTTAGAGCAAAAAAAAATTCAGCATTTTAACTTATGTTACAAGAGACTTACAATTTCTCTTTATGCTGAATAGTGCAGGTTTTGGCTTTTTTATTTTCTCCTCGTAAGAAAATTAAAACACAGTCACAGTCAGTGAAAAGATGAATGATCTTGTTAGCTCTGTTATTATAAACGAATGGTAAGCAGTCTGATGTAAAAGATCAGTTGTGTGTGTGTGTGTGTGTGTTTTCTGAAATTCATCCTGTCGCTTTCCCTTCCTTTAATTAAAAACAACGGAAAAATGGCAATGGGAAGTGTTTAATGATTTAAAAAAAAAAAATATTGTGTGAAATGTTAATAACCGAAAACATCAGGTGGCATCAGCCGAAAGTCGACACCGAAACGACCTAAAAATATTTTGAACCTCTCTGCCAGACGTGACACGTGACTTTTTAAAAAATAAGTATATAGAGAAAGAATTTTAAAATTATTTCGTGCGCAAGGTTTGGTGAGCCTGTTTCCCTGCAGTTTAGCAGATGAATTGTGTGCCAAGGACACCAGGCGTCCGCAGGCCGCAATGTGTTTTCCCTGCAGCACTTTTACTGTCTTAAATGGCACGATTTAACTTTACAACGACTTGTTGCAAACAGGTGAAAACACGTGAGCCGATAATAACCCGGATTCACACCTGTAAGACTCTGCGACAGTAATGCATTTCGTATTTAATGTTTATGCAAGCATTGTGCTGGACTCAAGCTCAGTCAACCGGCGCAATTACGCGTGAATTATTGTTGGAAACCTATATGTGAAACTGAGATTAACTGGAGTTAATGATCTTTTGGGGGGGAAAAAAAATATTATGGCTCAAATTCTGTCATCTCCATCGTTCATACCTGCCTAGTCATACCTGGACGACAAGAAGCAGCTACAGGTGTTCAGTCAGGGAGGATCAGTATTAAACTTTGAAAAAAAAAAAAAAAAAAAAAAAAAAGAAAAACTATACACGTGCATAACGCTGATAATTTCAATAAAAGAAAAAGCAGCATAAATCTGACGCTCTGTTTGGAAATGACCTCATCTTGGTTTGTCATTGCTCAAGTCTCGGGCACAAAAGGCTTTAACCTGTTACATGCTTGACCGTGATCGCAACGCCATTCGTCCCCAAATAAACTTTTATATCCGTTTCTGGATGAGTTAGGTACACTATAAGATTTTCATGCCTATTTATTCTTGTACATTTGTTCCGGAATGCTGTTTAAACTCTCAACGAAGTCGGTTAAATGCGCACAAAGCACAGACCAAAACTTAAAGTAACAACATTTCAGCGAGAGTCTCTCGTATTCGAAGATGCAGTTTCTAAAATCTTCGCTGCTGAATCTTTCATATGTGTAGCCTAAATGTGTCAGTTGGTAAGCGCTTACCATCAGTAGAGGTACAGGTATCCTCGAATGAAGTGAATATGAAAGGAGAGGTGTAAGGCAGTCCAGGCGTAACGCCGAAAATGCAGAAATGAGCCTTAAATGAGAAGTTAGGTGCCTTTTTGGCTCATTAATCCTTTAGCGACACCTCGAAACGGACAAGAGGAGTGAAGGCCGGCGCTCGGGCTCTGCAGCGGGGCTTCCTATCCGTCTCCAGAACGGTTCATAAGGGCGGTCGGCGCGCAGGACGGCAGGCTTTCAAATGATCTAGCATCTATGGCCCCTTGCAGTTTTTATGTGTCCGCCCAATTTACCCTCTCTGCCTCCTCCTTCCTCCCCGACCCCCACCTCCTTCATCTGTCTCAAACACCTTGGATAACCCCCCTTCTCTCCTCCTCCTCCACTTTAAATAAAGGCAACTCACTGCGCGGTGTTTCTTCCTTTTCGTAATGTGAAACTTTGCATTTTGACTTTGAATAACGGGGCCAGCGGGTCAAACGCCCAATAAGTCCCCATATGCATTTAAATGCAGGTATACAGACAGTGGCTAAACTGTCATTTGCAAGACAACATCTTAGTGACCTTATCTAAATAAAAAGCCGCGTGTACCTGCAGATGTAAACAACTGGTCCACAGGAAGGCCAACGAGTGGCATTTATCGGCCACAATGAATACAAATTCAAGAGGCAGCCAAACTCAAAGGTTTACGCTGTAAAAAAAAAGAAGAAGATAAGAATAATAAAAATGCAAAAAAAAAAAAATAACTTAAAAAAATATATATGTCCCAGATCAAATATTCAGACAATCACAACCACAAATACACACACAAATAATGTAAATTCGTCTTTATTCTTCTTGATAGTTTTAATAAATGTGACTGAAAACGCTCTGCTTCTATATATGTCTGAAAATCATTCACAATGTGCCAGAATCATTACAGATTTTCTTTGATTTGTTTGCAGTCTTGCATTAATTCCCCTTGCTCTTCCCCAGATTTTAGTATCATTATTTACTGTCTTATAATCCAAATACCAATCACTTTTCTCCATATGTGAGATGATATCATTTCACGGTATCCTGAACAGTTTCCTAGAATGTCATTCATTTTTTGAAATCTTCTAGATAAAAACAAATGATCTTACACCTAGTTGAGTTTAAAACATTGTCACTGATCTCTATCATAAGTGCCATTTTTTTTAGATTAACCCCAGTTTTTTCTATTATTTATTTTTAAAAAAGAAAGAATTTTATTCCCTTTAATCTCACAAATGTTTACTGCATATTCTATTGCTTTGTCTGCACGTTTATACTGCTTTTTGTCTTTATCATCTTTATCTGAGGATTTACATTCAGGTAAAGTTTATGTTTTGCAGATTTTATATTCAATGAAAGCAAGATGTGGGATATCTTTTTAATCCTTTTGCTTTAAATTGGCTCTGGATCTTTCCAGTTTTATTCTCGGGACTGCATATACATGCCCTAAAAAAAAAAAAAAAAAAAAAAAAAAAAAATTTTTTTTTTTATAATTTTTTTTTT
>VUQI01018704.1:1238-12852 GCA_015106735.1 Paratilapia polleni | reverse complement strand
GTCATCATCTCATATGACACTCTTCCTGGAGAATATCATCAGACCCATTACAAAGAGAGATCATCAGTGACACCAGTGTATGAGATTGAGGCTCAGTGTGTGAAATGATGTGGAGTTGTGACAGGACTTTAATGTCTGTCCATCTCATGCTGTCACTGGTGCTATCCTGGCCCTGCCAGATGTTATCAAAGGGAGCTGGTCAAGTGAGCTGCACTGGGGAGCTTTTTAAGCCTTCCTCTTTCTCTGTCAGGGTGCAGGAAGACACACTTGGGCTTCAACACTGTCCAGACACAGCCTGAGTGCAGCAACGCCTGGTGCTGGGACTCTGGGGGGTTACGCCGGCAAACTTTCTCAATGGATTAAAAAGCTTTTTTATCACCATTTGGATTGGCACTTGAAGATACTCCTTTAATCTGAGAGAGGGAATTGACTTTGCCCACACCACAGCCCCTAAGAGCGCAAGCTAAGAGGTAGCAGAATAAATTCTCGAGTGGTGAGAACCTCACAAGTGTTATGTTCTGGAGCTCAAGAGAAAAATAGATTAGACTTGAACAGATGGAAATCAACCAGGAATAGAACATAATTAAATAACGTGCACGCAGAAGGCTGATACAGTGCCCTGACAGATCCTGTGACCAGTGCTTCAAAATTGAATATCTTGGATTCTTTTTGGATAAGAACAACTATGTAATATTCTCCAAATCAAGTTATGAGGACACTGTACAAAGTTGCCATTCAGCAAGAAGCTGCTGCCATATTTTACTTTCTCAAGCCATAATAAAAAAGAAAGGCAGATGTTTCCAAAACTTTACTAATTCATGTTTCAGAAAGTTCTGTACCACCTTCACTGACCCTGACTGAAAGTAGAAAGCCATGTCAAAATGAGTGTTACAAATCAGACGGCGTATCAACACTTTAATTCTATCAGTGGCAAAGAGCTTAACCTCATAAATCATATATGGACCACAGAACAGCCACAGCTCCCCCAAATGAACCACTGCAAATTGAGACATCAATGCAAAGCTTTACAGTGAAGTACATTCAAAGCCTCTGCCCTAATATCCAATGTTACCACTATGTCATATTTTTCACTCCGAAAATACACAAGTGTTAACAGTATCTTTTCGAACCATGACATTTAATGCAGCATGTAAATCACTCCAGCGACCTGTTATCCTTCTCAAAAATGTAATTACATACTTTCAAATAAAACTTGAAAGGGTCCGACAAGTTTTAAAATGCAGTGTGTGCTCTCAAGACAGCAGGAAGGAATTCCAAGCAGTTGGAATATGCTAACATCCCTGTGTGGGCGAACCATGGGTAAGAAGAGATGAGAAAAACTAAGGAGTAAAAAAAAAAATACAAGACATATATAAAATCAAAGGCAATAAAATACTGCATTCATTATGTTGAATCTGGGTTCTATTTTCCTGATTTTTGCCATGATAAATATGATCTACTACTTATTTACTGTCGCAATAGCTGTCAAGCATTGTGTTGTCTGAGGGAACATATGCAGTTTACAATGTCCACAGAAGATGCCCTCAAACACCTATCATTTTCAGTAACCCCAGCGAATCATGTCATTAGTTATAATTTAAGAATAATACAGTGCTGTGCAAAAGCCTTGAGCCACTCCTCATTTCTTTATATTTTGCTAGGAAAATGGGAAACAGGTGCAGTGATTCGCTGAAAGATGTGCAAACATAAATGGAAATACAGTATATAAGACAAAAACAGAGTTTGTACAATTCCAACGAGCTTGAAAGTCAATATTTGGTATGACCACCTTTATTCTTCAGCACAGCCTGAACTCTCTTAGGCAAGCTTTCTTGTAATTTCTTTAAGTAGTCTTCAGGAATAGTTCTCCAGGCTTTTTGAAGGACGTTCAAAGCTCTTCTTTGGATGTTGGCTGCCTTTTATTCTGTTCTCTGTCAAGATGATCCCACACTGCTTCAATAATGTTGAGGTTGCCAATCAGACGCTTTCCATATGGTATTGCATGGTGGCTCAAAATCTGATGGCACTTTTCTGTGTTCATAATTCCACCAACTTTGACAAGATCCCCGACACCACTGACTGAAATGCAGCCCAAAACCACGACAGAGCCTCCACCGTGTTTTACAGATGGCTGTAGACACTCACTGTTAACTGTTGACTGTTGACTCTCCTGACCTCCTCCATACATGGCGATTTGAACCAAAAATGTCAAAATTGTCTTAATCACTCCATAAGACCTGTTGCCACTGATTTTCAGTCCAGTTCTTGTGTAATTTGGCATACTTCAGCCTTTTCTCCCTGTTTCTTGAGGACATGACTTTCAGATACTGTTCATCTGCTGCAGATATATTTTTTTTCTTTTTTAGATATGGCACTTCTTCTTTTGTCCTCCACTTGTCCAGTTTCCTCAGATTTTTTGGGGACACACTGCACATCATGCCGAGATATGCTGAGTTTTCAGCTAATAGCTCTTTGGGAATCACCTTGTTGGTACAAAAATACTAATTTATGCCTGTCAAACTGTGTTATTTTTGGCATTTTTGTAGATTCAACTGAAGAAATTGGAAAAAATTATATGTTTTTGTGACAGGCTGCTTGTAACAAAGTGCCTAAAGATACAATTTAAAATTGATTCTTTGTTAAGTTGTCTGTTATGTGTAGACACAACACTGGTTCATCCCTTGAGTTAGGTGCCTTTCTATGCTTGAATGATTCATAGGTCAGTGTTAAGTGGGTTACCAAAAAAACACCAAAACAAAAACATTCCTCTGAAAATGGTCAGATATAAAGTCTGGACTGAAAATGAGTAATGAGTGAAAGCAGCCAATGTCTAAAGAAAAACTTTGGAAAACCTTCAGAAGGCCTGGAGAACTATTGCTCAAGACCACTTCAAAAAGTTGACTGTCTGACTCCTTGGAAGCAAAATATAAAGAAATGACATTTGCACAGTACTCTGTATTCCTTAACCCCTAAAGTAAAGCTCTTCTACTGCTGTAGGCTACTGCTGTAAGCTAAATAGCTAGAGATACTCATTATTGCAGCTTACTTTGGGCAAATAAACACACTGTCCAAGTCATTTCCTAGACTGTTGCTGGTTTGTTTTGGTTAAAAAAGACACTAGCCTCCAAAATCTCAAAATGTCAAACTTTGTTCTTAGTAGAGACCTGTATTCACCTCTTTGGCTGTGAAGAAATCCAAATCTTGGCAGGTTTTTGCCATGCCAGTTGTTGAGTTATGATTACACATTTAATATTCTGGGTTTAGCAAATGGTCACTTCTGATCCGTGTCAATATTAAGAGAAAACTGGACTCACTAAATAGCCTAGAATATACTTCTAGATGTAGGAAAAACTTCTTTTGGGTTTGCCCATGGGCCTGTTCATGCCAAAAAATAGAGCCTGATTATATGTTTTACAGGTCAAAGTGTTTAGTGGACTACTGGTTGCTAGCCATGGCTTTACTTTGCAAGTAATATACACATGCTGTGTAGTCAGCTCACTGACTGATTATGTGCTTGGCTGATACGTCAAAACACTAATAAAAGCACCATGAATTGATTTATTAGGAGAGACTGATCTGTTTATCAAACTTGGGGTCTCCAGCTTGGATATTTGTCAAAGTGAATTTGTTTGCAATGTCAACAGTGCACAAAAGCTGGATGCTGAATAGAGGGGAAATGTTCATCATAGCACGGCTTTGTCAAAGAAATGTATTTGTGATTGACTTTGTTACTCCATAAAACATGTGACACCAGATGTTTAGCCCACTTATTTTAGAAACAAATCCTGTGTTATTTTTTTGGTATTTAATACTGTCTATTAAATGTACTGTATTTATGAAAAGTTTCCTATCAGTGATACAGTATATTCAGCAGCTTAATCTAGTCTGAGCAAAGCTCCTGTGTTTGTGAGTGTGGCTCAATATCCAATGACTCACTCCTGACGTAATATTTCATGGTGCAGTCGGATGTTACTCTCAGGGGTGTCTGGCCTGCTGCTTGGGATTTGGCAGTAGGTGGTCAGGCGATTAGGTCACCACACTGCTCAGAGATCCAGGAATGCTGTAACCCAGGTTTTGGGATCTGCTGCACTTCTGATCTCTCTGTGGGAACCAGTATGTTGCATGCTTTTGCCATGCACTTATGTGAGAGCAGAGTAGCCTCCAGGTTCCACCCAGCACCACATTAGTAAACCAAAAGGGATTTTTACACACTTTAAAGAGAGAACCATTCAACTTTGCTTTGGGGGCAGCAGCATGTAATTGCTTTTGCTGGAACTGCTGACGTTTTAGGAGTGGTCGGAATATTCTGGCGAAGCCAGTGGCAACAAAGCTCTGATGCTTGGAAGCATGAGCCTGTTGTGGTTGTTTTGGGAAGAAATTCTACAAATATCACCATAAAGTGACATAAACATACTCAAACAAAACGTCAGTGTGAAATGAATCTATACAATCCCTTTTTACAAAGACACAGAAACATAAAAAGCATGTTATTCAAGCAGACATGGGATATGGAATTTTAGGAAAAAAGGTACAAGGAGAAGGGGAGGACTACTGAAGAATTCTCTTTTGTAGGATATCCTATGATCTTTTTCTGGATGGCTGACTGAAAACTTAATTTCTAGCTGGGCCTGTAATTGTAGGTCATTTTGCTCTATGAGCGCAATTGCAGATTTGATAAACAAGATCCCCTGGCAGTGCAGTGTTTACTTTCAGGGCCTTGATTTGAGAGCTGAAGTTCAGGGGTGGGATACAGTTTACCCCACATACACTCACGCAGACAGGCTAACATAGCATACTCCACAGTACATATGTAAAGACGCACACTGCATACACCGATCTTGCAGGGCTCAATCCACTTTCTTAGCCTGCTGTAGCGCTCAGTCCCAGCACATTTGTTTCTACTGTAAAGATGTAAATCTTTAAATGCAGGGTGCAAATACAAATATAAATGGTTTTTTTTTTTAAATAAATAAATAACACTGTAGGTTTTAGAAAACATTACCCAATCGTGAGTAAATAATAAATTTGCAGGGATCTATTTTGAACCACAAATTTGTTGCACTACTGACTATTTATGGCAGCAGGATGATTTACTCACAGTAATCTAACTGTGCCCATATTCATGATACTTGTAAAAAATATATTGTATATAATGAACAGTCTTGAATGCCACATCAGTGATGAGCTAAATCCCAGGTGGGAATTAGACATAAATCGAAGTTTTAATGTTCTGATTAAAATTTACGGTCTGCACCTCTGGTAGCCTTTTGCAGAGCCTAAGTCAGATATTTATGAGGCCAGATGTAAGTCAAGTTGTTGACTGCTGGGAAGCTCTTAAATGCATGCTTAGTCATATTACTTCTTTCCACGTCAAATCAAGCTTCATGGTGAAAGCATGCTTCAGAGGAGTCTGTAATGCTAGCACAATGGAATACGAGAGGGAGTTTGGTTGTGTTGTAAAGAGATGCTCCAGTCTCCACAAACAAACATAGCTGAAACAAAAATAAAGCGAAAGAGAGGAGGACAAAGCAGACAGATTTATTCGCTGTAGTTTTAGAGACATGCTAATGGATCCAGTTAACTGAAGCCACATTTTTCTCCTCTCTGTGCTTCACCACTGGGGCTGGTTGACATGACACAAATTTTCCGAGGACAATAAAATAAATAAATAAATAAACAATGGGTTGGCAATTTTAAAATGAGTCAGGAGCATTAAGACTAAACTACTTAGCATACTACTAAGCATAAACTACTTTTCTCATTACCCTAAGACCATACTTTAGGGAAACAGCTGGTGATCTCACACATACAGAGACTTAGGCAGAGATAGTCCATATTCTCACTTAAATTCAGTTATATTTGTATAGTGCAAGTTCACAACAACAGTTGTCTAAAGGTGCTATATATTGTAAGGTAAGGAGCCTACAATATTAGAGCGAGAACCCCAACAATCAGACCACCTGATCCAGCCATAACTGTAAGCTTTATCAAAAAGGAAGCTTAAGCTTAAAATTAGAGAGGGTGTCTGTCTCTCAAACCCAAACTCAGAGCTGTGCGATTTAAATGAAATGTTGTGGTCAGAAATTACTCCAAGGTGTGCCAAGGTGATGTAATCTGGATTAAAGCTCATCCAGGCCTTTATGTCTTTAAGACATGCCTGTAGTTTAACTAATTGATTAATTGTCATGCGGGTATCCTCTGCAAAGCAGTGGACATGTATTCAGTGTTTTAGGCAATAATATTGCCTAAAGCTGCGTACCCACTGGAAGCGATTTGTTCGTCGTGCTGACGGCTGGTTGCTTGCAGACATTCCAGGCTCCAGTTGCCTTTGTGACCCTCTAATGTATTTACTACCAGATCATGTGTCAATCAGTGGTATTCTTCACTCTCACTGGTAGTCTCTTCAGTCGCTCGTCTGAAAGGTTATCGCAGGTCCCGCCCTCTTTGTGTTGCCAGCAGTTCATTCGCCCATAGTTGCTTGAAGTCGCCAAATATTATTCACTTTCTATGGTCTCTGTTCGCCACGTCACCATGAATCGCTTCCAGTGTGTACACAACTTAAGGGAAGGGTTATAATGTGAAAGGCATTGTTCCTAGAACAGAACCCTGTGGAACTCCAACACTAAGTTTTGTGTGTATATGGAATGCTGCACTAAGATATAGCACAGAGACAAGTCTCAGACCACGAGATCATTAGTAACCTTCACCAGTGCTGTTTCAGTGCTATGATGGACTCTAAATCCTGATAGAAAGCCTTCAAATAAACCAGTCCTTTGCAAATGATCACATAATTGATTTTAAATAAATTGGACTATAATTTGCTAAAAGAGCTGGAGAAAGTTTAGGTTTACAAGTTCAAGTTAGGGTTCAATTATAGCCACCATAAAAGTCTGTGGTATGTAGCCTATTAATAAAGATACATTGATCATATTTATGTATTGAAGTGTAATTAATGGTTTGAGGTCTAATATGTTGATGGTTTGGATCAAGCAGTTACTGAGGTTAGCTCAGAGAGCTCAATAAGAGAGAAGCACTCTAAATGAAGATCAGAAGTTTCTAAAGCTGCTGTACTTGATGATACATCTGTGACATCTGTGTGAAGGCTGTTCTCTAATGGTTAAAACCTTATTTGTAAAGTTCATGAAGTTGTTACAACTGAGAGCTAAAAAAAAATACAAAACTCAAGCAAAAAAATCCTGGTGTTGTTCCCGTTTTCTTCTATCAACAATAAACAAGTAAGTAATAGCTCTATGGAGGGCTTTTTTTTATGTATCAAGAAGTGAAAGGATTTTTTTTTTTTTCAAATGAAAGCCCATCTCTTAGAAGGAGCCTGTTGGGTTTGTGCATCAGATGTTCTTTTCCAACATCACAAAGAAAAAAAACTTGTGCACAAGTCCTTTTCTTTGGAAAATCTAACTTATAAAGATTGTGTGTTTATGTGCACATCAATAACCCTTTATCATTCAGAAAACACAAATATGCCACTTCTGTACTGACGCATGCAAACATCGTATTCTTTTCACAAAAGGCCAAATGAGCTCACATCCAAGCCACGGAATAAAAGCTTACTGGAGAAAAGTTAAATAAAAACACCACAGTTTTAGTGATATTAGCCAGAGTAATGATACATGTGTCCATGTTATTCCATGTGTTGTTGTCTTTAGTGGTTTGGCTCACTTTAATTGTACATGAGGGCTCATTTGAAATGTTTTGTTTATTTATGTGTGTGTGGATATCCGGGAGCAGGATCTAAAAAAGATATGTATAAACATGTTATCCAAAATTTGACCTTAACCAGAACACAACTAAAAATCCAAAAACCAGTGAATGTAAGTGAAACTTCCTCCCTCCTTTCCTCCCTCCATCCTCATTGTTGTGCAACCAACACCTTTCATCCCAAGCTGCTTTCTCTCTTCTGGAGCTGTAGGTGCAAAAAGAAAAAAAATGAGAAGCCTGAAACCTACTGTGGGAGAACGCTGGTTACCATGGCAGCTACCTAAACACGCCAGTGGTTGGTTTTGGGTTAGCTGCCAAATTTGTTGCCTTACTCCTCCAGTTTCCTCTCCAGGAACCCGAAGGGGGCTGGAGGTGTGTGCTAAGAATCCATCTCCTACTGTAGGGCTATCAACATGAAGTACTTCTGCAATGTCCACAGCAGAAAATGAGCTGAACTCTGATGTGTTTCATCATCCCATCATGTCCCCGCTCATAGTGTGAGGATTTTTTTTTTTCTTTTTGTCCACACCAACACAGTCTGCACTTAGCACCTGCCCTACTTCCTAGATTTGACTTCATCCTCGTCCCCTAATGAAATTCAACTTCAAAGGGAATGAGTTCAGTGGGCGTCTCAGACACACAAGTGTAAGTGATCAGAGCTGGACTTCAGTGAAGCTAACTGAAAACAGCAGCACCTATAAGAGGAAATTAAATTCAGGTTTGGTTTTTAAATTATATGATCACACCCAGTACTACTGTCTGGTTAAAGAGATTGCTGGATTATTATATCTTTGTTCATTGTTCCCTTTAATAACCAATATGGTGTTTTAATCACATTTTTAGTAAAAGGTTTAGAATATGTCACCTTTTCTTTTAATTGCTTGCTCCTGTAGGCAGTACCATGCTCAAAGGCACTTCAACAGGGGTTGCTAAAGAATAGGAGAGAACAACAAACTTGTCACTTTTTTTTCAGTAACGATTAAATGTTCTTCCACTATGTAATCAGTATTACATACACTTGGCTGACTCATGCTCAAATTTAGCTCATCCACCTTCGTGTCATTTCGGCATGATACCAAATTAGCAAACATATTTGAATGAAAGCTCCTCAAGAGGGGTTGTTGACTAAAGAACAACAAACATTTACAGAAGCTGCTGCACCCTCCTTGGCAAGAAGAGCAGGAGATGACATCAGAGAAAAACACAGAAATTCACTGTTTACGTGGTTTATTTTGGGGCTTGATTATGTGGAACTCCACATCGTTTTAGAGGCTTCAAGAAAACTTTTAACCACTGGAGCCTTGGCAGATATTATTATTGCCTGCATCTGTTGAAAACCAAATAATGGAGGGTGGTCACCTTTCATCATGGAATGATGAGAATGGGTTCTGTAAGGTAAAACCACACAACGCAGGCAGGGCTGTGACATCACTGCTTTTAAATGTGTTTTCTGTCCGCTCGCTAGCTGTGACAGGAACCATCTGGGTTAGGTAGAGAAGGCCAGATGATGAATGGAATAGCAGTGTGAGGGTGTGCATCTGCACTTGTGATAATGCATGCAGTGCAGTATGGATGAATAATTGCACCTCACTTTTGCTCAACACTTGCTTTTGAAACTGATCACATAGCATTTTAACCCATTTTTTTTAAACTTTGAGCTTTAAAGGTGCAATACGTAAGATTATTAACAGTTTTAAAACATTATAAATTAACAAATTTATAATGTACCCCAAAAGGTCACTGCTAGAGTGCGTGTGTGAAAATGGCTCAAGATTCAAACATGTCGAAGGATGGGCAGTGAATGAAACAGTAAACATAAGAATATTCAATGCTCTTGGCAAGTGACTAAGATTAATGGAAAAACTGACCAGCTAGGGTTAGATTTGGTGCATTTATGCTTCATCACACACCTCTTCCAATGGCCTCTCCCTGGCCACCAGCATCAGGAAATAAGTACTGGTGGCCTGAAAGCCTGGCTACCTGTAATTTCTTCAGCATGCGGGTTGATTGTTGTGTAATTTCTATGCCTTACCAGTGCCTGGCAATGCTGAGCATGAACATGCCGGTGCACCAGTGCCCATGTCAGACAAAAGCAGAACTACTTAGGATACAGAATGCTATTGCAAAAGAATAGCAGTCTGTTCTAAAGTAATGTAATGTACAAATTGCACCTTTAATATGCTTGCAGGACAATGATATGCGGGACTGTAAGGGATGTCAGGTTTCAGGTAAATTTCAAGTTTACCCAGAAACACTGAGGCTCATGATAACATAGGTCTGAAATCACTAAGCGATGATCCACCTTAAAACTCTCTGACACTCTTCCGGCCTCTTCAACTAGCCTTGTGCTATTTATACAACCCTGCCTACATTAAATACACATATAACTGCACACACACAACCACAGAGACACACTCACTAGCACACACATAGCTACCCACTACCGCCACCCTGCCCACACTCTATTTCAGTCTGGACTTTACCGTTCCAGAGACCACAGGCCCCACCACATAGAGAGGACTGTGTTGGGCTCTCCAACCCCAGTCAGACCAGGGTAGTTGCTGGGGTGGGGTGGGGCCGTGGCGATGGGGTAAAGGTGGTGGTGTAGGTGGGTGGTGGTTGTGGGGGTGTAGTGCTATCTCACAGCTGTTTTGCTAAGGACGGCGAGGTCTCTCAGCATAAATTTCACTGATATCACCTCCATCAGAGGGCCATAAAGCTGATTTATTATAAATACAGCTCTCATGTGTTTACTGCGCGCATTCTTGAGCCTGCAACATCTTTCAAAGTGAGCACTTGCAGGTGCTCTGGCTCAGTCTCCATGGGGCAGACTGAAGGAAATCAAGAAAAAAGGACAAGAAAAAAAACAACAACTGAGAGACACACCATGAGGGGGCCGATGGGCAGGGAGAAAGAGAGAAAGATGAAGCTGGTGAACAAGGAAAACATGGCAGCCATTACAGCAGTGATTTAAGTGTGTCTGTGATGATAAATGCGTGTGCTAAAGTATTGAGTTACTCTGCATCACCTTGATTTAAGCTCTGAGAAAATAAATCAGGAGGTGAGATTACAGCTAATCAGCCTCTGCTGCAGATGATACATTCCTCCAGTTGAGAAAGAACTTATAACTTGGGCAGATGATGGCTAACGGTATAATTTCATGCCACAGAAGTAGGCTTTAATTGTTTTTACAGATAAATGACAATTAGGCACAGTTTTTAAACCTTAAATTTTTATGTGCTTTATTACACTTTGGGTCATTTGACAAAATGGACGTAGTTTAAGGTCCTCCTGCTCTTGCAGTTGAGCTTTTTGCTGTTGCTTTCGTTTGATATTGATATTAAAATGTATTGGGAGTCATTCATACAATATGGCAATGGTTCCCTGCACTTTAACCACATTACTGTTTGTATCATAAGCCATACGTCTCAATGAACTTCTCTTCTTAGACAAGCAGCATTTGGGATAAAATCTCATCTCTCCCACTTTTTGGACATGAATCTGTTTTTGTGTACCAGCAGTGCTGTCAAGGAGCATGGGAAAAAAAAAAAACATGTTTCAGTGATGACATGAAGTGGCATTTAATTTTGTTTATGAAATAAAGACTTGGCACTGCATTTTAGTGTTGAGAAAATGAACACGTCTCATCTTACAAGCCCTGTTTATTTTAAACAGTTTAATCCATTCACATAACAGGGTTTCTCTTCCTTAATCTTGTCACTTTATTGTTTGATTGCAAAGCAGTATGACAAGATCACATCTAAAGGAAACAAAATGGAGTCCAGATGACCAAGAAGGGAGTATCCTTTACCGCAGCTTGGTGGATTTTGCTTTCTCTTGATCTCACCTCAGTTTCCGTCAGTGACACAACAGTGAAAGGACAAGTCAGAAGGGGGGG
>VUQI01018703.1:1373-13380 GCA_015106735.1 Paratilapia polleni | reverse complement strand
ATTTAAAATCCTTCTCCTCACATACAAAGTCTTAAAAAAATCAGGCCCCCTCATATCTTACAGACCTCATAGTACCATATTACCCCAATAGAGCACTTGGCTCTCAGACTGCAGGCTTACTTGTGGTTCCTTGGGTATTTAAAAGTAGAATGGGAGGCAGAGCCTTCAGCTTTCAGGCCCCTCTCCTGTGGAACCAGCTCCCAGTTTGGATTCGGGAGACAGACACCCTCTCTACTTTTAAGATTAGGCTTAAAACTTTCCCTTTCTGATAAGTTAGGGCTGGATCAGGTGACCCTGAACCATCCCTTAGTTATGCTGCAATAGGCCTGAGCCTGGTTCTGCCAGAGGTTTCTTTCTGTTAAAAGGGAGTTTTTCCTTCCCACTGTCCCCAAGTGCTTGCTCATAGGGGATCATCTGGGAGTGTTGGGGTTTTCTCTCTAATATTGTAGGGTCTTCACCCCACAAAATAAAGTGCCTTGAGGTGGCTGTTGCTGTGATTTGGCACTATATAAATAAAACCGAATTGAATTGAATTATACGTGATAAGTCAACTTGGACTACAAAGCAGATTACACACAAAGAGAACAAGCAGAAAACCACAAAGCCCTGGGTACCAAAAATCATGTCCCTGGCCTCCAGATTCATATGCAGATAGCATAGTCATCTGGAGATCTCTATTTATACAGATTAGCATTGTCACTGTTAGCACTACTACAGTTCAGGGCTAAAGTTACTTTAAAAATTGTGACCAATTTACTCAGTACATTTAAGTCATTGAAAAATCAACTGCATTTAGCAAAAGTGCTAAAACATGTATCAGGATCAAAGCCTGTTGATCTTCACAGTTGTTTTATAAAAAGCAAAGGATTAACATTCTTACTAGAGTGGCTGTAAGGAGAAACTAATGAAAAAAATATGAAAAATGTTAGCATAAGGTTGAAACTCAGAGAATTACACCAACAGCGGTGAATATAAAGTATATGACTGTAAGCATCTCAAGAGTCAACATCAGAGCAATGCACACAGTGGCATCATATCATAAAATAAGATTTGCATTTGAATTTTCATTACAATAAATCTTTATGGGAAAGCTAATGAACCATTTTAAGATCACAGTTAAGCTTGCGACAGCAAAATTGTGGGAAGTCAATATAGCTTTGAAAATATGAACTAGCACATACAGTAGAGAGAGAGAGGAAGAGCTACAGAGATGAAGAACAGAGGCAGAAGGAAGAGTCTGATTGTTAGACTATCAGAAAATAAGTTGTCTAAATGAAACATTCAGCATCAGTGCTTACTGACAGAGCAGAGTTTTGGTAGATGGGCTGTGTGTCTGACACCGAGCTGATTATTAAAACCGTTCACACAATGATGTGTGCTTGCCCTTTTCATGGTTCATTAACACGATGAGATGTCCTTCCACATTCAAGCCGCAGCTCATTAAGCCAGCCATTAAATCATGCGAGTATGAGAAAATGATTGAAAAACAGGAATGTGCTGTTGAAGATAATGACAACTTACTGTGGTTAAAAAGCTTTGCTTATAAAAAACACAAACACCTGGAAGGGAAATGATAAACAAAAAAAAAAAAGTAAGGTTTCTATTATCGTACACGAAAAATGTCATTATGTTTACTGTGGCAAATCAAAAAGCAATTGCATTTCATTTTCATCCAAGCATGTTTGAGTCAGAGCAGGCAATGATGGTCAAAGCACATACGCCAGGTGTGTATTTCATCTGAAGCAGAATTCAATCTAAGCTGTGACCATATGTTAATACACAACTGATATTAATCTGTTTGCTTTCATCTGCCTGCTTTGCAGCTTATTGGTGTGAAAGGGTGCTTTTTTTCCAATTGTAAACAAGCAGTGAAATTTTTATTTTTTTTTCTGAGGAAGAAAAAAAAACTTTAGTATGAAGCAGGCAGTTTTGTCAGAAAAAATATGTTTTTGATCACTGATTAGTGAGAAGACATACATCTTCCAACCTCATCGATATAAGATGTGTAACTATAAATCAAGACTGTTCACACAGGATTCTTACAGGGTTTCTGTAATTCGGTACAATCCTACTTTAAAGAGACACTTTGTGTGTGTGAATGTGGTCGTGCAGTTTAATATAACTTTGACAAATAAAATCTTAGATGTTTAAAATGTCAGTGTCTGCCTGCACAGCTTTAAGTTTATTTTGCTTACATTACCTTTCCAATTTTACTTTGATAACTATTTCAATAAGTCATACACATCTGTCATTTCCAGCAGTTGAAAGCAGGCTTAGTTAGAGAAAGGTGCATGATTATCCATAGAAGTTAGATAAGCCCACAGAAAACGGGGGAGGCATTCGTGATGAGTCACAAGAGACTGATTACATAAACTAATCCCACCACAGTGAAGCTAAAACCTTGAACAATCTGCAGATGAGTAGGAGGTAGTGGGGTTAATATGCTTTTTGAGATAGTTCAGTAATCTAGGGCATGTCAAGGTAACCTAAATGCAACTGAGAAAGCAACATTAACATAAAACACATAATAACATGTCCACAAAAGAACAAACAAAAATGGATCTAAAGTTACCAAGGAAACACCCATAAAGCTCGAGCTCTGAGGAATTGGTAAAGCCAAAAATTAAAGGGAAGATATCAAATTAGCTGTGTTTTGTTATTGTGCATTTCCAAACTTATAACTGTTTAGAAATGAAGGCCATGAGACTACAATTGTCACCAAGACCGCAGACGTTAACCAGTCTTGAATCAGTTTTCCAGACTTCTCACCACTAGTTAAGCAGCAACACTACTGAACAGCGGTGCCAGTGGGATTTGCCAATAACTGGCAAAACTTCTTCCTCAGGTTTTTCAGATCAAGATAAATCAAGTGAATGTAGAAGTTTTATTTCTGGCTGAGGTATAAAAAAATAAAACACCATTAGATGTCCATCACGGTGGAGTGTGATCACCTTCAGGCCAACAAGGCCAGAGCACCTTTTTTTTTCTGCTGCAAAGTTTTCAACTAAGCCTGCTACATCAATGTTGTATCACAACATTTGAGTATGTGTATACCTATACTTATAAATAATAGAGCACCAATTTTCATTGAGCCTAGCAAGGCATATCCACCATAGGGACTTCCAAAGGGAAACAAGAATATTTTCTGCACATTTGTTCTTGCTCTTTAACATTTAAAAAGGTAGGCTTTGTTTGTGCATTGCCCCAAATAGTTTTTTTAAACACAGGGAAATTGGTGTCACCTTTATATCCACACTTGTAAAAAAAAAAAATGTAACTAAAATACTGCCAAATGAGCTACTCAAAAATGCTGAATTAAGAATATATACTCATGATAAAGTCATTTGCTGCATAGGGCACCCCCACCCCCACCAAATGGCAGATGGTGTCTTTTTCTGGCAGTCTCTGGCAGCCACATCATCTGTCTGCCGATGACAGGAGCCATTTTACTAATGTACTCATGAATGCTTTGTATGTCACACAGCGTCCTTGACATTCACCTCAACTCTCTCAAGCTGGAGTGAGAAACATTATGCTCATATAATTCTAAATATAATATTTATAATACAGCTATAATTGTTTCCTTATTTTCCTTATATAATACCATCTAATTTTCTGTCCAAAGTATCAGCTTTATATACCATCACACAGTGTAACATTGCTGCCTTTCCTGTCTTATTTAGCTTGAAATTCCCAGGTTTCTGCAGATGTCCTGCAACCAATCTGTTATGTGGCCTTTTGATAGCTTGCCCCTTCAGTTCTAGTTATTCTCCCTCCATTTGTTTCCACCCAGCCGGATGTTTCCACTCCAAATAGCTTTCCAGTGTCATTTCTGCAGATCCTCTTGTCATTCAGCTTGATGGCTTGCATGTAGACAAAGTGACTGATAGTTGTCCCCCTCATAAACCTGTACCCACTGTTCATGGTGGTCTAATTGAAAGGCATAAAGCCTATGCAGAACAGCACTGGGAGGGCACATTAGGTTGGCATGGAGCAGAAAATAATATTCACTTGCGTGATTGACCTTGAGAGTTACTGATTTTCTTTGCAATTCTTCAGTTTCTAAGGGGTCTCTTAGTGTGTTGTTGGCCTTGATTACTGTAAGATAGTCCAAGAATCCTTGAAGGCTGGACTGTCTTATGGTTGTTCAATCAATATCGCATCTGGTAACTATTATATTTAGTGCAGTATATCACATTTATTTCAAATAATCAATCTGAGGATCATCTGTGTAGCACTATCATCAAGTACCTTGTTGAGAGAATTACAATGCACAGCTGACTGTCAGCTTTCACAGTTTGCTTTATTCAATTAACCATGGTAACTATGTACATTTAATCAAGTACATTCCTTAAGTAAGTTAAGTACAAATTTGGGTATTTTGGTACTTGTGTATTTATTTTTCAGGTTTTTAATACTTTTACTCAGTTCAGAGAGAACTGAAGAGAGCTCCATCTAAACGGCAAAATGCTACTTACATATTAATGTATCAGCACAAATTCAATAAAGTAATACTGTAAATAGTATAATTGTCACATGGCAGTTTTTCTGAATTATAAGTACTTTTATTTTAAAACTACTTACATACTTTTACTTAAAGCTGTGGTAACTTGCATCTTTTCCCTTACAAACTTAAAGCATATTTCTGAAGTAGGGATGTCACCAGAACCAATACTTAAGATACCTTTCGATACCAAAATTCTGAAATTGCAACAGTACTTTTTTTTAAAGTGCTGTAGGTACCGTAGGCTATCGAGGCTGCAATTCTTCCTGAAATGATGGGGCGGAATATGACAAAGTGTTCCAGTCTATCCTTACATGCTGAAGAAGAAGAAGGAAGCCCACAAGCACTCGAAAAACTAGATGTGGAAGGTGGCGACTACTGTAGCTGGAATGATATCTCCACCCCAATTTGTTGATAAGAAAGGCGGTAAGAGTTGAGTGTGGAAGTACTTTGCATTGTTATCCTGAAATACAAGTTACCATTTTTTGTTTGAGACAACTGGCGTTTCCGTTGTGAAATCAACTGTATGTGTCATAGGCTAAAATATTTGCAGTGGCTAACATTATATAAAGGCTTAGGCTAATGCTATGCATTAGCATATTATGCATACCTCGTAGTAACGTTAGTGGGCTGCTCGGCAGCCATTCTAACATTTCAGTCTGTGTCTTGTCAACAAATATAATGTTAACATAAACTGTTTGTGACCACCATGTCTGTGATTTAAAATTACTTTTTAATAAAGGCGTTTATGTTTAAATACAAGGGATACTGATTTAGGTTTTTTTTTTTCCCTTTATTGTGGTAACAAATTGGGTATCAATAATTGTGCCGATATTGGTAGAAACTACTAATAGACTTCTGCACCTAATTTTGGCTCTGTTTTTAGGATTTAGCAAATCTACCCTGTAACCAATCACAGGTCTTTTCAGAGAGAAAGAATTTCAACTGGCTGTGTTTTAGAAATGGAGAAGGGCATGCAGTGATTCAAAAGAGGAAAATACTGCAGGAAACATTGCTATTCCACCATTGGCAACAACTGCCTACACAGCAAATCAACCAAAAACAGAGAGACTTATCAAGAAGAGTCCTAAACACAGTCTGACAATAAAAGCAATAAAACGTGTCAATAAGGGCAATGCATTTCAGAGATGGAGTGAACTTTGTCACTATTTTGTTCTCAAATTGGATTCTGAGCTTGCTGTTCATCTCTTGGACGGGTAAGATGATGACTACATTTTCCATGGCAAATGAAGGTAACATTTAGCTACTTAATAAGCAGGGAACACAACAACCTCCTGGGCTAGGTTGCTGGCAGCTGCCTCTTGTCAGTCTATTATTCAAGCTTAGAGATATGTAAGAGCAGGGCCTCAGGAGGACAGCTGTATTTGAATTTTTTCTCCTCATTTTCTAAATTTCTGCCTACTGCTCCCTAAGGTTATATTTGTATTGAATGGCTTATACTTTTGAGTATAAGCCCTGCAATAGAGTATTATGTAAACGGAGTCTTATCGCAGTGCAGTGTATGATGTGAGTTCCTCTACCACCACTGTCTAATCCAGACTGTGTTCAAGTTCATCTGTTTCAGCTTGAAATTGTTGCAGTGACACTTCTGCCTCTGTCTTCAATAGCTGCTGCTTTGAGCCTCCGGTGTTGTTTTCTATCCCCCGCTGAGCTTTGCGCTTGCATTGACACACATGTCCCTTCAACTTCAAGACTCTGATGTCTGACAGGAATTTTCATGTTGCACAGTAGCTGTATTGTGCCATTCCCTTGTCAAGATTTTTAATGATCCATACTGTCCTCGCTTGAGAGTCAGACAGAGAGTCTCTCGCCATTTAACTGGTTCATTTATGCAGGGTGATGCAGCACTATTTAGATTCTTCACCCAGTAGGTGTGGATCATTTCAGCACCCAATTTGCTATTGTAATGGTGACCGATTCCTGCTCCAAAAGTTTAAGATCATCTGATTTAGTTAATTTGCACTTGACGCTATGTTAATGGGGTCACTTCTTTCACCAAAACATTTATTTATGGAGGTCTACAGGCCAAGTCCCAAATTTAAACCTTGCCATGTTACAGCTCTTAAATAGCAATAGTCTTCGACACAACCTGAACTATAAAACTACAGATTTATACCAAGGACAACTGTGAATTAGGTTCCATGTATATAAAGGACAACAAAATATACGAGTGATGCTGAGCATGGACGTCATTGTTAAAAATTCACTACACACTTCAGGTAATTTTAGAAGATAAATATAACAGTACAGTCTAGTTCAGTAGGTCAATTTAACTGAGTGATGATGAGGCAACCTAGGAGTCCATACAGTGAAGCTTACTGGTCAACAGCTTATGAGAAACACTTCTGTAAATGATTCTGATCCCATTATATTCAGCTCAGAGGAGGCCGGGAGCCACAGCAGGTTATCTAATTTGATTTCATTCTGTAATGAGGATAAACATCTTTCTAATAGGCGCAGCCAAGTACTACTGGACCTGGTAGGAAACTCTGAAGAGCTCCCAGTGATAGCCCTATTACCGTATACTGTATGTCCAACAAAATGGCCTTGATGTAATTCCCCATCTCTCAGATCTGTCATTTAAAGCTGGAACATCTACAAGACTGTAAAGCATGATGGAAAATTGGTTTTACTAAATGTGTGCTCATCCCCCGCTGACCGCTGTTATGGCCATTATCACTTAACATTAGATAGTGGGGGAGTTGTAGATACAACAGCTACTGTAATTCCCAGTCATTTAACACAGGCCTGAGTGGTAGGAGCTCAGATAACGCTGAACGCTGTCCTGCTGAGACACTACTGGTTAATAAGAGTCATCCTAAAGGAGCCTCTTCCTTTCCTCTCATTGTGCTTATTTGCTAGAAATCGATTTGTGTCTCTTCTGCTGCCAATGTGTCTGACAGTTGTCTTTTTGAATTCACACTGCAAGCAATCACATTGTCTGCAGCTAAACTATTCCAGGCCAGATAGGAGGTCTAGTTGACTATTGGCATATCAGAGCACAAAAACCCTCATATATGTTCTCCATTGCAGGTGTTGTTGATGGGTCACCCAATTCTAAGATTAGTTTTGTATAACAGGAAGTTGAGGAACACCTTCTTGTTGCTTCTTCTAGAATGTTTTTTCTGTAATCATCTGGTAACAGCAGATACATCTATAAGAAATACCTCGTTAGTCCTGCAAAGCAATGGGGGTTACATGTCAGTCTGTCAGACACAACTTTAGTTTAGAATGACTTTTCTTCTGGTAGCAGCACTAGATCAGCGTTTTCCATTATGCTGTGAAATATCTAAGCATGCTCTGCAGGGCTCTCTAAGGGCTCCATAAATACAGCATGTAATAAACCATGCAATACAAGGTACAATCATTATATAACAAGTAGTGATTTTAGCAGCAAGCTAAAATAGCTTGCTAATAACCAGACAGACAATGCCAGCAGAAAACAGCCAGGCCTGTTAAAGCCAGATAATACAACATTTTCAAGAGAAATGAGAACGCAACTTTATTTTAGGTTTATTTGCAAAAGACAAGTTTTAGTTTGTAGAGCAATTCAGTTGGCAAAATATTCAAATCTGAGCATTCACTTACTGAACTCTACATCAATCCTTCATAGGACTTTCCCTAGGGTAGCAGCATGTGGAGGCAAAAGCCGAAGTAGATAAAGGAATAAAATTTCTATCTGCAAGATCGATCCACCAAACCAAGACCAAGCCAGCAGCAGCTTTTAACGGGCTACATGTTTAAGCACAAGAAGCCCTTTCCATGGATGGTGAAAGAGAGATAACATTTGTGTCTGAAACATTACTCACAGTCAATAAAGGTAGATGCTGATGTTAAGTGTTAAATATGGCTTATACCTGAAATGCATTTGCTTTTTGCACCAAAAGAAGACTATTATTTATCAGTCATTACCAGCATTCTGTGCTGCTACTTTTAATTTTTTTTTTTTTTTTTTTATTAAACTGCCCTTTCTGTAGATGTATTTGAGTGGGACATGACCAGGTACAAATAGTTTTCAGTGTGATGAGTCAGTAGCTGCCCACCTAGCAGCTACTTTAACTGCTCAGTGTCAGTCCTGTGGAGATGGAGATTATGACAAAAATTATACTTAACAATGCAGATGTCCAATGGCAGTAGCATAACTGTAATACTGCTTGGTGTTATCTTGCACTGTGTAATGAATAATAACTAAATGGCTAAAACTGCAAAACTGAATTTGCTATACCCAAAGCCGAGCTAGGCAAAGTTCTTCTGTGAGTAACCCAGGTGTATAATGATCTCATCAGGTTCATAAAGAATGGCTGCAGGAGGTGCCTGTTAGATTCTCCAGCTTCACCTCATTTGCAGACATTAAGTTCTGTATATCAAAGCTAGAATCAGACTTCCCACTGTTTTATGGGGGGTTCAATTATTCTGAGATCTGAATTTGAGCAATAAAAACATGAAAGAGTTTTATCCCATGTCTATAGAGCTGCATTGGTTCAGGCTGTGGCTGTACATGCTTTGTGCCAGTGTAAATTACAGCGTTTTTAATGAGTATTCCAATTATCAATATTATAATGGGTAGTTATGATGCCGGTTATGATGCTCTGCAATCAGCTGCAATACACAACACTCTGATCTCACAATAGTTTTTAAATTGAGGTACTCACCAGCTTCAAATGTTAATTCAATCTAATTAAGGAGGACAAGTCAAATGTGCGTGTGTGTTTTTTTAAAACAGGTGTGTGCCAACTGTAAAAGCAGAGCCCGATGTGGGAAAAAATGCACGAATGATCCTGGATACATGTTCTACTCCAAGTCAGTGTTACCCAGTGAGCTGTGAGAAGTCGATGCACCTCCATGTTGAACAGGGTGAAGTGAATCAATCTTCTCTTTTCAGTGTGGGCTTTCAATAATTCTCTATACACAAAAAAAATAGATTGGCTAACTGTTGTTTTCCAAAAGAGAAACCTGGAGTGCAATGCAGTAAACACTGCTTCACCGCAGTGGCTAAATATTCAGAAATCCTTGAAATTTTTGAAGGATGCACCGCTCTGCTCACATTGTCACCTCTTGTCACACACATAACATTTTCACACAACAATCATTCTGCATAATGAGGATAATCCCTTAAATCAGGCTTGTATTGTCAGTATTGAGCTGATCCCATTTGATTTTCTTATCGCGCTGATCTATCATCAGCATGTTCAGCTGATAAAAATCAAAGACACAAAGAGGTAGGATTATGAATAATGGCAGCGCAAGAAATCTAATCAAATTATACATGGTCTTTAAGCTTTGAATTGACGCTGAGACGGCAACTTGAATGTCAAAATTTGCTTTGATGGACTGGCATAAAATGGCAAATGGAAAACATGCATATTATATGTTGTATCTTTTATGGTGTGTAGAAACACTGCAAATAAAAAAAGGTTAGAACACAAACCACCATATTTTACATTTTTCTCTCTGAATTTTTTGGCATATCACACATTCTGCTTGATTTTATCCATCTGTAAAAAAGTTCATGTTATTCAAACTTCTGTTTAGCTCCATTTGTTTGGTGAGATGTTATAAGAACATTAGTTCTGATTTCACCTGGGTGCATTTTTTTTTAACCTGGTTCGATGGTTGCATTAGTTTCTGGTTCTGCAGTTGTGTTGAATATTGCATTTTCATCTCTGCGGCTTTCTGTTTTTGAAGTTTTGCACATAGACTGAAATAAAAACCGACAGCATTCATTAATACTGTATCTACACCACTGTGATTTAGCCTCATGGCAAAGAATTTTTGAACTCTATAGCTATATCATATTGTAGTAACTTCACAGAACTCAAAATTATATTCCCAGCAGCAAACAAAACTAAATGAATTGCTCCACCCACTTAGGATATTGTTAATCTGTTAGCGTTCCAGCATTTGGAAATAACAGTATAGCTCATGTCAATTTGTACTACAAGTTTGCCTTAGATATAAACGGTGCACTGTAGCACATCAGTCTCTGTGAATAAAAGTGGAAAAAAATGTGAACGGTCCATCCTTAGTGAACCTACAGAGGATTATCAACTGAATCTGCAGCTCTCCTTGTCTTTACAGAAATCTGAAGTCAGTCTCGCCTTACTGTTCTGTCGTTTGGCTGCAGCTTCACCATTCTGGTTGCCTCTTACCACTCTTAAAGCATTTCTGCAGCAATCAAATGTAAACTACCTGCACTAAACAGCAGACACAGTAAGCAGTTAAACCAGATATTTTCCTCAAGACAAAAAAACAGAGCTAAAAAGAACTGATTGAGAACGTTTAATTAAGCAACATGATTGCAAATTCAGCCCCTAATAGTGCATAACAAGATTTTTTAACAAGGCTGTAAACATGTTTATTTCTGGAGTAAAGTTTGACATATTAGCGTGGCAGTCTATGGGCACTGGATTGCTCAAGAGGCCAGTCAATGTACTGCATGCTTTTAGCATTTGCGTGTTGGTTGCCCTTGGTTACTGCAAAACTATTACAGGCTTACAGTAGCTTTATAAGTTGTCAGAGATAGAGTTTGTTCTTGTCAACAGATTCAGACCAGTAGAAATGATCTTAACTTATTTACTCAGTAACATGATGTAATAACAGGAACACACTGATATGTACTAAGGGAGGAAACATCCTTCTGCTTACTACATTAGCAGCCTAGTTCTTCTGTACATGGCACTGACTAAGTGTTCATTCATTCATGACTAACACTCTCATATCACTGGTCAAATGAGGACTTAACATGTATGCATTAACCTGTGTCACCAGTTATGTTTTATTTGTTGTGTTTACTTTAGTTGCAAACAATGAAGGAGAATGATTCAGTGCGTAGTGGGTTGCCTATTTATCTGTGGCCTTTCTTTACTCCTACAAGTTGAAGAGGTGTTTTGGATTAAACCTCCTGTGTTATACTTTTTGTTTTTTGGGGGGTTTTTTTGCACTCGAGATGAATATCAGTATTTAAACAATTTTGTAGTCATGAAAAACATTAGATGGGCTGTTAATTTTTGTTTTGTTTAGGAATATTCTTTATAAGAGAGAGCAACTAAACGCTCACTTCTGAGCTGCTGAATGTTTGGCTTGTAATTTTTACTAATCGCTAACATTTTACACAATAATTAAACCTTAAAATAAGAAAATTAAACAACAAATAATTTTTAAAAAGAAGAAAAAACTTGAAGTCATAACTGCAGGAGCCATCAAGGACTGACAGGAGGAGGTCTTGTTCAGGATGGGAATCTACAGTGTTTGTGTTAGGGTCAGGCAGAAGGGGACAGATGCTTGACAGAGGTCACAACAGACAGGTCATAAATATGGTAGACAGGCTAATCTGGCCTATGACAAACAAAGGGCGGCTCTACTGTAATGGGTGATAAATGTCAGAGCTTCCCTACAGCATCAGATGAGTGATTGTTAAGCAGCTTCTCTTAGCCCGAAGCCTTGAGTCAGACTGACAAGCAGTAGAGGAAACATTTACACGGA